>CAHIKZ030001369.1:4262500-4270000 GCA_903632075.3 Acanthosepion pharaonis | reverse complement strand
TATGTTTAACGTTGTTATTTTATAGATACAAGTATTTAAGCAAATGCTCTGTTTATGATAAACAGTATTAAATAACATTTACCGGCCTGAATGTCCGAGAAATTTTCATAGAAAATATTCGTTCTTTGACAGGATTCGAAGGATTCGAACCTGCATCCTATACGGAACCGTCATATACGCTGACGTGTCTTGACCGCTCGGCCACAAAGAACCTTACGGTAGACAATCTCGTACATTCATAACTGCTCTGGCGTATCGAATGTAAACAAATGACGTCATATGTTAAGAAATGGACAAGGTCCGACAATTTATTTATTAAAGACATTTTATTTAAAATAGATTCATGGAAGATTGAAGTTTATAAACAGTAAATTCGACCTTGTCTACCGTAAGGATCTTTGTGGCCGAGCGGTCAAGGCACGTCAGCGTATATGACGGTTCCGTATAGGATGCAGGTTCGAATCCTGTCAAAGAACGAATATTTTCTATGAAAATTTCTCAGACATTCAGGCCGGTAAATGTTATTTAATACTGTTTATCATAAACAGAGCATTTGCTTAAATACTTGTATCTATAAAATAACAACGTTAAACATAAAAATGTCTTTAATAAATAAATTGTCGGACCTTGTCCATTTCTTAACATATATATGTATATATATGTCCAATGTGGGACTAGAACTAAGTGCCCAGGTGCCATCAAATTCCTATATATATGAATGACATTTTTTATGTTTATACGTTCTTTTTATAGATACAAATATTTAAGTAAATGGTCTGTTTATAATAAACAGTATTAACAACATTTACCGGTCTGAATGTCCGAGAAATTTTCACAGAAAATATGCGACCTCCGACAGGACACGAACTGGTAACCTATACGGAACCGTCATATAGCCTGACGCGCTTTACCGATTTAGCCACAGAGGAGCGTTTCGGTTAATAAGGTCGATTTTACTGTTTTTAAACTACAATTCTCCATGAAAATTTCTCGGACATTCAGGCCGGTAAATGTTGTTTAATACTGTTTATTATAAAACAGAGCATTTACTTAATTTTTGTATCTATAAAAAGAACGTATAAACATAAAAAATGTCATATATATATATATATATATATATATATATATATATATATATATAAATTTGATGATAAAAAAGAACGTATAAACAAAATAATGTCTTAAAATAATTGTGGACTTTGTCCATTTCATTACATATATATATATATATATATATATATATATGTGTGTGTGTGTGTGTGTGAGAGAGAGAGAGAGAGAGAGAGGGAGAGAGAGAAATATATAAACACTATAAGCCAGACTATTGATCTTCAGTGTTCCTCCCGTTATAAAAATAATAAATGACGCCATTGTTTATATTTCCACCCCCCACCCCCACCCCCATAATATAGTTTCGTTAATGCGAACATTATTTTAGCCTGATGAAGTCCTTTTGATTGACTGTATGTGTGACATACAATGTTTCTATTTTTTCATTCAATTACCTATATACATATACATGCGGAAGTGGGTGTAACCGTACTAGTAGATTCTCATCAATGGCTACCAGTAATTTAGCCTTATCCCCCGCGTTGGTCTTCAAGTTCCTTCAGACCACCGTGGTTACCATGTAGCTGACTCCTCACTTGTTAATGCATGGTTCGTTTGTCGCTGGTACCGTGATGATGGGCCCGGTTCCACTCGACTCAGCTGGTGTTTGTCTGTTCGCGACTATTCACTCTTCTGCTACATTCTGATTTTTTATTGTAGAGGGTGAGATGATCGTTGATGAAACAAACTTGAAGTGAAGGTGATTTGACATCTGGAGTTACACAAAAAAGAATCTTTTGAAATAAAGAATTACCTCGGGTTAAAAATGTAACAACGATCTGCTTTATATATGATTTGTTGTATACAGCGGTTTTTAACCCTTCTCACTTGTTGTTAAAACCAAATGACACTGAGACCCTCCTTGGTGCCGGCAGCTTGTATTATTAGTAACTTAAATTTTTAAGTCTTGGTCTTCAGTAACAGCACAAGGTCTAGGTCAAAAGGTCTTGGCGAACAATGTGGTTTCCAGTAGCTGCATCACAGAGGCTCTCTAAAACTTTCGGCTTATATGGAGTTCTGTGTCCAGCAGGTGTGGGGTTGACTAGGGTCTGGGTTTGGTTGCCTTCTACCCTTAGCATCAACCGTTTTCTAAAATTCCATATACCCAAAATATATTTGCTCAAGTGATTTGTATAAATTTGGAGTTGTCCATCCTCCTAATTGAGAGTGGTCAGAGGAATCAAGTTGGCCTTAACTCCAACTCCTTTCACGTCTCATCTCGATCCATCGCTCCATATAGGCGGTACTAATCTCTCTCTCCCTTCTCCCACTTTCTCAGCATCTAACTTCAGCTCTTCATAGAGCTGGTACACCGTCTTTGTGATGAATACAACTTCCAGGCTTCCGTAGGCTAAAATAAAAGAGATTTTCAGTCAGCAATCTTTCGTTATCATCTTGTCCCATGCTGTGATTTCTCAATCGACCAGACTACTCAAGAATCGGGAAAGAGAAGGAAAGAAAGTTATTCCCAATCTCCTTAAAATAAAAGTTTATCTTTCCTCTATGTATGCATTTTTTAAAGATCAACAAGACCACACAGATTTTTTTCTTCATGGTCACTTCAAAGAAATCCGAATTAATGCTTGAATATAAAAATTTTCTACCACGACTAACGACTAATCTCTAAGCCCTACCTTTACGCAACTCCACTCTTTCACCTTCCCTCTACCAAGTTAAAGTGTCTGTCCGGTGTAATTTCTGCATTCGTGAACCAGGTTTTCGTTCTGATGAGATGAAAATCTCCGTGTTCATGATATAAAAATTATAAACAAAATGGATAATAACGTCTCCGTCTTTTTATTATCATTATAATGCTCTGTAGTCTACATTGAGTTCTCCCCTGATTTATATCCTCCTCAGAATAATCCCTTCCAGTCATAAACTGGTAAAACGCATATATATATATATATATAATGCAGTACAATTTATATTACATGAATGATTCATACAAAAAGTAGATTAGTAAAGTTAATGATATAAATGGCGAAAATCATCTTCGCAAACAAATTTATTAAAGTTACATTAACACACGAACCTCTCAATGAATGTTGTGATCCTTGTTTTTAAGTTGTATAAGGTCTTTTTTTATATATTTTGCTAGTACTTTCAGCTGTACTTACAACCTTCCTCAGGCATGGAAATTAATTTGTTTTTTTGTAAATCCAGATAGTAGCGAGACACGAAATATTAAATGTTTATCGAAATATGTTTTTTTAGAAATGTGTTATTATTAACGGGTAAGGAATTTTGGAGCGTGCAGTCACAACGCTAAGGTTGATGTTTTTTTTTTAAATTTAAGAGAGTGCGTTTATTTTACTTATATGGTAATGTGATAATTTTTTTGTTGTAGGAGTTTATCAGTCAATGTGGCATGAACTAAATTGTTCAATAAATAGAGTAATGTCGCAGCTGTTATCCCGAAAATTTGCACGTGGGATCAGTTCTTTTTAGATCAAATATGTGGTGCAGTTCAATTTATATTACATGAATCATTCATACAAAAAGGAGATTAGTAAAGTTAATGATTAACTTTACTAATCTACTTTTTATATGATTCATGTAATATATATATATATATATATATATATATATATATATATATGTGTGTGTGTGCGTGTGTGAAAGAATAAACCTGTAAACACTATATAAATAATGTCTGTAGGTACGCACATGGACATTCTAACCGTTTGGTAGAATGTTGCAGTTAAAATATAAAAACTAGTACAGATTCCCCAGTTTGGTCCATCAGGTGGTCGGCATTAGTAAGCAATTTTATTTTATAAGACATCAAACAATTCCAATAAACCAATTCACGCATTTCTGACATTCCAAACCGATTTAAAAGAATCTAAACCCTAACCTGCCGTCAGGAGTGCCAACAAATAATGCCTTTCATGTCTGTAATTTGTTAATATTTTATACCTTTTATTTAATAGTTTGCTGGGTTGTTTTTTTTTTTTTTTAATTCAGATGGTGATTATGGCTAATTTCTGTGTATCGCATGACATAGAAGAATTTACTTGACACAAAGTTAATGGTAATGTTAATATTCACGGTTTCCTTATTAAGAAAACATTGGACATTCATTGACCAATCACTGCTACTGTCGGTTGAAATTTATAAAATCTTTTTCAAAAAACAATTTTTATTTTTCGAATGTCCATTAAGGCAAATAGTACTTGGCTTAACTGTGAAGCTCTCCGTAGTCGAGAGGTAAAACACGCCGGATAATACAGGGGTTTCTGCTACAAAGGTGTACGAATGTTAGAATCCTGCTGGAGGGCAGATTTTCTTTTCTGGGGGATGCAAAAAAAAATTGTTTAAATCGAAGAATTTACTAAAATACTGGCAACCACTAGATATTTACTATGTCTCCCCATTAAAACGAATTTTGACCCAAGGTCAGTTTTTAAGGTGGGGACCCGAGCGCGTACACCCGGGAAAGGAACAAAAATTGCCTGCAGCCTCCGCAACAGTCGGTTGCGCTGGCCTCGGTGCGAGCACCAATGTCCCTCTCTGGTGCAATGAGAGGGTGAGGCTTCGGGCAGCTCTTCCCCAGAGCCGGGCACCACTCAGTATAATTTTCCTCAGTTCCG
The DNA here is from genome assembly GCA_903632075.3 of Acanthosepion pharaonis. NCBI lineage: Eukaryota > Metazoa > Mollusca > Cephalopoda > Sepiida > Sepiidae > Acanthosepion > Acanthosepion pharaonis. The sequence goes on along the minus strand of CAHIKZ030001369.1, from coordinate 4,265,294 downwards.
ACTCTATCCTTTGACGGAGTCACCTCTGAGATCACACTGCCCAAAGACAAAGACGCAACTGAGAGATGAAAAAATGTGTTACAAACTAGTCGAGAGCAGTTTACATATACTTTAAAATTCATTAATTCTTCATATATATATATATATATATATATATATATATATATATATATATATAAGTGAAAACTGAAGTCAACATTCTGACCGATATATATAAATATTCGAGAAAAAAACAACACTCACGGCCTGACGATTGCGTCTAGCATGAATCAGCCTGTCGCCTCTGAGTGTTGACTTCAATATTCACTTTTACATATATATTTCCATCCGCTCTATCCCTGATGTTGAGCACTTTATCCTATAAATATAGCACACCTTAAAACTACATTTCTTCATATATATATATATATATATATATATATATATATATATAGTGTGTGTGTGTGTATTTAGGCAGCAATCCTTCATTTATACACGTTTCATTAAAGACGACAGACAAGTTACTGCGATTATGTATATATATATATATATATATATATATATATATATATAAGTGTGTGTGTGTGTGTGTGTGTGTGTGTGTGTGTGTGTGTGTGTGTGTGTGTGTATATATATATATATATATATAAGGACAAAAACTTATCTTAACCGACGGGCTACGCCCTCTGTGAGATTTTATCACGACAAATGCAAGCATTTTATTTTGTCACACGTATTTATATACAAGAGCAAAAATATTATTGGTTTTTCAAAATAGTTGAGTTGAGGAAGGCTCATTCAACAGAATTACTAACTGAAATGTCAGGCAAACTATGGAGGGCACGAAGTAACAAAATTCTATGTCTAATAAACGAAAGTTGGTAAGTGATGTTTCAGAGCGCTCGGATATGTAGAACAGTTGGATAGTTTTTACACACTTCGTGTCCAGAAAAGAAAGCACTTATATGAACACAAAACATAATTAAATAAAAAACTTAATAGCAATATGTTTAGTCGTCTTTAATGAAACTTATATATATATATATATATATATATAGTTTTAAGGGTGCTATATTTATAGGATAAAGCGCTCAATATCAGAGATAGAGCGTATGTAAATATAAAAGTCAAGATTGAAGTCAATACTCAGAGGCGACAGGCTGTTTCATGCTAGACGCAATCGTCAGGTGTGATGATTGGTGTTTGGCATGAAACAATCTGTCGCCTCTGAGTATTGACTTCAATGTTCACTTTATATATATATATATATATATATATATATATATATATATATATATACTAAAAACCTTCTTTTTTTACTTGCTATCCGTGATTTTGTTTTTTGCTTGAGCAGTCAAATTATTAAAAAAATAAAACAGCCCACATAGACTATTAATTTCATAGTCTAAGAAAAAAAAATGGGAAATAATACATATGTAGACACTAAAAGTTACATTTAAAGTGAGAAAAAATAACCTCGGCTTAAAAATTAATTTAATATATATATATATATGTGTGTGTTTGTGTGTGTGTGTGTTTATGTGTATGTATGTGTGAATGAATGAATAAAGTCAAACGTTAAACTTATCTTTACTAACGCGTTTCGTCCTCTGAAGGACTTTATCAAGGTAACATTTACTTTCATAAAGTCCCACGGAGGACAAAACGCGTCGGTAAAGATAAGTTTTCCTTTTCTCTTTATTTATACTGACTTTTTACAAATATATTTTGTTTATGTCTGAGTTTTTACATACACACGCGCACACGCACACACACACACGCACACACACACGCAATTCGTATTTTTTTAGTGTTTTTTATTTTCTTTTCTTTTTCACCGTTATTTGACTGCCTCGTCACGGACCATAGGCTACTCATAGGCGTCGCGTTCCTCACTAAGTGGCCCCCACACTTGTAGACAGAGTTGCAACAAAGATTGACGAAATAGCGCATCCAGAAAACAGATCCGACGCTTTCATAACTATTATACCGACAAATGCACATTCATTCCGGTGTTTCGGTTGGCGAAACGTTTACCAGCGGAGAATATAGAATCGGCAGGCCGAGTTCAATTCCGGCCGCTACAGTTGGTGTCCAATTCACATTAATTCATGAGTTCGTTTCTCTGAGCTAAATAGCAGAACAGGTGAGATGTATAGCCTTGGTTGTTAACTCGTCTAAGGGAAAAAAAAAGTTGTTTCTTTCAAAACCGCGGAGAAAACAACAATAAACCATTCGGTTTGCTTTTCCCAATGACAATCATGAAAATACACTGTTTACCGAATGTTTCTTTAATAATAATGTTCATTCTGTACAATGTCCAAGAGGCTACTGGAGGTAGACGGTTGCAGTTTATCGGGATATGTGGGGAAGATAACGATTAATGAATTGTTTACAGAGTTTTTTTGTTTGTTTGTTTTTTTTTTGTTTTTTTTTTTACAAGAATGTTAACCCTGTACAAAAAAAAACCTTGCTGGACCGTGATACTCTCTGTAGCCGAATGGTAAAGCACGCTGGCGCAAAACAATGTTTCCACTTACGAACAGTTTACAGAGAACAGATTTTAAAATTTCTCTCGAACGCACAGTCCGATAGATATGATTTTGTTTTACAGTGATGTTCGCTCTGTATAAGGCCCGGAGCCATTAAAGATAAAAGAAAAGATACAAAGAAGATAAATAAATTATAGATAAGATAATATGTTAACCCAGGTCGCGCCATGTATGTTAAACAGACTGCTCTAGTTTCAGTCATGTATCCACTTTATTCCACAAATCAGCGGTTCGTGGGTAGAAGCTGCTCGAGTGGAACTTAC
>CAHIKZ030001369.1:4257500-4260000 GCA_903632075.3 Acanthosepion pharaonis | reverse complement strand
CTTTTTCAACAGTTCATAATCTACTTTGTGTAGACATGTTTCTTCAATCAATCACTAGTATACATGCGTCTAGGGTTTCGTTTCATATCTATTTATTTACCTATATCAATATATCCCTTGCATTTCTAACTAGGTTCATTTCTTTGCTTTTCATTCATTCATATCTCAGAATCTTGAAATCTATTTATCCGCTTATCTATCTATCTTATCTATTTCAGTCCGTTCATTACCTATCCAGCTAGCTAGCAAAAATTATCCATTCTATCAATCTATCTATCTATTTTTTATCTTGTTCATCTATCTATCTATTTCAGTCTGTTTTCTTATAATCGATTCATCTATTTAACTTTTTTCACATTATCTATCTATCTATCTTATCTAGCTAGCTTTTTAGTTTGTTCTATTTTCTTTATATATCATCTATTTCCACTTTTTTCTTCATATGTCTATCCAGCTAGCTTTTTCAGTTCATTATATACCAAAGTTTATTCTGTCCATTCATATACATGTCCATTTTACTCTGTCTATATTATCTATCCACTATCATCTATCTATCTAGACCCACTCTATCCATTTATTGCCTTTGTGCCATTACGGGGCTAGAAATCTGCTTATTATTCATCAACATCTGTGTATCTATCTATTCTTTTCACATATATATGTCTATAGCTTTTTCAGACAGTTTTATCTATTATATAACTCATTCTTTTCTATATATTTATTCCGTCCATTTTAGTCCGTCCATTATCTGTCTTTTGTCTGCTATATATCTATCTATATTCATTTTCTTCATAGATATTCTATCTACATTCACACACACACACATACACACACTATCTATCTATCTATATATATATCGATATATCGCGCTATAGACTATATATTGTATATAGTTATATATATATATATAGAGATCGAGAGAGAGAGAGAGAGAGAGAGAGAAATTCGAGTCCATTTGAATCTATTCCAGTCTGTTCATTATCTGTCAATGTATCTATCCATCTTATTTTCTTCAGATATATATAGCTAGATAGCTTTTTCAGTCTTTTCATTATATACCTCAGTTTCTTCATATATTCTGTCCATTTCAGTCCGTCCATTATCTGTCTGTGTCTGTCTGCCTGTCTATCTATCTATCTATCTCAGCCTCTTCATATATATAGATCTGCCATCTACATGTTTCCTGATCATGTCCCTTTCAATCTCTCTGTTGATGTAAGTTTCTGTTTATCTATTTCAACGTCTGTCTGTCTATTAAAGTCGCGCTGTAGACTTCTATCATTGTTCATATTAGTCTATCTTTCTGTCATACCATAGGTGTCTGGAGGAAGATCGGATTATCACTGGTTTGCATATTGCGTTTACTGTCGAAATTCGAGGACAGTCTTCCAGCAGCCCAAATGAAATCCAGGTTTTCGAATGGAAAATTTCCAAAGAAGCGCCTGTTCTATATATTGAAAATTCTGGCGCAAAAACGATATCTTTTTTTTCTCAATATTTTGTAGTTTTCTTATTATCTAGCCAGGTAGCGAGATGGTATTTAAAATTGCCATTTTTATATTTATATATATATTTTATCATATAGATAGATAGATAGATAGATAAATTATTTTTTGTGATTACATGCTTAAAGATCTGTATAATACATAACTGACGAGGCAGATTTTTTTTTCCCGTAGGTTGGCATTTCTTTCAACTTTTGAATCTTTGCCATCCATACTTATTTTTGAACCCAGTCTGCCCTGCTTTTAACCATGTAAGGAGAAGAAGAGGATTAATACCTTCTCCCAAGGTTTAGCACGTACCAATGTAATGGATTTTCAACATCATCCTTTGATCAACACAGAGGTACATATATATATATATATATATATATTGTAGATAAGAACTGAATAAAACATATTATTTTTTTTTTATAAAATAATTTTATATTTAAACTTATATAATGATTAAATTTATATTTATAATTGCTAATTTTAAATAAATATTTATTAAAAAATGAAATTTTAAAGACAATAGCGTTTGAAGTTCTAAAATAATTATTTTTTCAGACATAGGTAGAAGTAATATTTTTTCGGTGTTTGAAAATAAACACGCCGTTTTTATTTTAAACATTATGTATTACTACATGTAATAGTCTGCGCAGTCGAGGAATCTTAAAGAAAAAATAACGGTGCTCTTTGGCAAGGTAATATTTTTTTCGGTGTTTGAACTCCCCCGTATTAATACTCCCCAGACCGCTAAAGAAATGGTAGAAGGGTACAGCCACCGTTTCAGTCGGCGTGCTTAAGAATGCTCGGCCACAGATAACGTAAGATTCCAAAAGAGGTTCTATTTTCCATTTTAAACAATGCATTTTCTTCATCATAGCTTAAGATCAAATACACATATACACAAACACACAAACACACATACATCTATCTATCTATATGAATAAGATATATTTAGACAGGAAGTACTCAGGCAAAGAAGTTCTTTTTAATAAAACTTCTTTGGGTAT
>CAHIKZ030001369.1:4250000-4255000 GCA_903632075.3 Acanthosepion pharaonis | reverse complement strand
AAGAGACAGGGAGAGGTTGAAATAGAGAGATAGATAGATAGATAGATAGATAGATAGATAGATAGATAGATAGATAGATAGATAAATAGATAGATAGATAGATAGATAGATAGATAGATAATTTAAATACTAACTGTACACTGACGAACCAAAGCTATAAGACCAAAGACATCTAAATTGACAATTCACTATGTCATGACCCGCTATATAAGCATAGGACGGCTACCAGTAATTCTGAGGGATGTGTTGATAGCACAATTTGGGACGCAAAAAAAAACAACAACATGATTTAAGAACCTTCTAATAAATGCCAAATTGTTAGCGCCAGAAGACTTGGGCCAGTGCATTAGTCAGCCAAGAGTTATCAACACGAGAAGTGAACAGAAGCCTTCTCGCTTAGCTCGAACGAACAGAGAAGCCATTGTAGCACAAAAGTGAAGATAGATTTTATCTAAGTGACAACAGCGCACAGTACGTCGATCATTTTATTTATGCAGTTGCGTAGCTGTAGACGAATGTACATCGGTGAAGCCTTCGTCAATCATCGCAAGGACGTCGACTTTGTATCAGTGGAGGAAGGTCAACAGAGTCATGTACTTAAATAGCGCCGAAACCTCCCCCACCCCACCCCAAATTAAGACGTTCATACGGATGTCATGCAAGACACCAAACTCGATCCAAAATAGTGTAGATCCCAACCTGGTGTCCAGTGGAGGGTGAAGAAAAGCGTCGCTCGAGTAGCAGTGGCTGCTCGGTCAATGAATGTCAAATGTTTCCGTATAATGAAACTGTTAATATTACCATTACTACTCACTTCAATTACACGCTTAGGCGATCATGTATCTTTCGATACATGACTGACGAGGCAGATTTTTCCCGCAGTCGGTTGCCATTTCTTTCTGCGGTAAACCAGGTGCCATCCAAAGCTATAGAATCCAGTCTCCTGCTATTTACCCATAGCTGGGAGGAGAAGAAAAGTATATATACATTTCCCAATGGTATTATCACGTAAGTGAATTTTGGTTCAGTTATGTGCCATGCGTGATACACGCTTAGACGATCATGTATCTTTCGATATATGACTGACCAGACAGATTTTATTTCCGCAGTAGGTTGTCATTTCTTTCTGCCGTAGACCAGTTGCCATCCAAGGCCATATAACCCGGTCTGTCCTGATATTTACCCATAGCTGGAAGGAGAGAAAAAGTGGATTCATACCTTTCCCAATGGTATTAGCACGTAAGTGAATTTCAGTCAGTTAAGTGCCATGCGTGATACACGCTTAGGCGATCATGTATCTTTCAATACATGACTGACGATCCAGATTTTTTATCGCAGTAGGTTGTCATTTCTTTCTGCGCTAGACCAGTTGTCATCTAAGGTTATAGAACCCGGTGTGTCCTGCTATTTACCCATAGCTGGAAGGAGAAGAAGATGATTCATACCTTTCCCAAGGGTATTAACAAGTAAGTGAATGTAACAGATTTGATTGGAATTCGAACTCGGCTCTCCGATTCCTCAATCCGAACCGCTATTCATTACTCCACCGTGTCTACATTACTAGTAATAGTAGTAGCACTACTACTACTACTCTCCTGAATAAGGTGGATGACAGGTGAATTAATAAGCGAAGTTTATATGTGGCAAAAGGCCGAAAGTATGGAGCACCTAATGAGGATCGAAGTTACTACTCAGTAGTAGTCGATATAGCGAGACAAGCTTGTTAACCATTACAGCACATCGAAGTGCTCACGACAGGTTACATATATATTTTGTCATGCAAAGTAAAGATATACTGGAGGGAAACACAAGTCGGTGGATACAGATTCTATTGGGAAATAGTGGGTCATATCATTCAAGGCTGAAAGAACTCTTCCGGATGCCACCTATCATAGCATCACGAAAGATCAAATGTATTCCTTCGTAGCAAAAAGGTTTTTATATTTGCTGTAGCATGCATCAACGGGGCAGTGCAACCTGCAACAGTACAAGAATGAATTCAAGAATATGAAGAAGACTCTTGAAAAGTGAGCGCCACTTGGACAACGGGCAGTTAATTCAGATCGACAGATAAAAGGGTATTGGGACAGTCGAATATCCAGAGGAGGAAAGAGTCCGCAGTAAATAATTATACACTCAGATAAGATTTATTTCACATGAAAAAAAAATGGCGAGCTTTCCTCTCCCTACACTAACGCTTTTCTCGTCCCTACAACGAATACCCTTTTCAAATACCCACTTGTACTTCGTTATTCGCCAGTAGCTTCAACGGGCTTTAAATACTGAACTGCTATGTAATATCAATCTCTCGTTCCTAAAGCGAATAGCCTTTTCAAATACCTACATGTACTTCGGTATTCATCGCCAGTGGCTTCAACGGGCTTTGAGTACTGAGCTGCAATGTAAAATCAATCTCTCCTTCCTACAACGAATACCCTTTTCAAATACCCACTTGTACTTCGTTATTCGCCAGTAGCTTCAACGGGCTTTAAATACTGAACTGCTAACAAATCAGCTCATTCCTAAAGGGTTTTCAAATACCTAATTATTTTATTCATCGCCAGTGGCTTCAACCCTTTCTACTGAGCTGAAAGGTCGCAATCTCTCTTCCTACAACGAATAACGCTAAATCGCTGTTTCCATTCGAAAATGTTCAACGGGCTTTAAATTCCAACTGCTATAATATCAATCCTTTCCTAAAACGAATAGCTAAATACCCGACATTCATCGCCAAGTAACGGGCTTTGAACAACGCTCAAAATCAATCTTTTCCCATTCCATCGAAATACCCAAGTACTTCCATTCGAGTAGCTTCAACCACGAACTGAACTGCTATGTAATTCAATCTCTCGTTCCTAAACGAATAGCCTTTTCAAATACCTACATGTGGGTGCTTCATCGCCAGTGGCTTCAACGGGCTTTGAACCTGTTAATCTTAACCGTTATCTTCCTCAAATACCCACATAAACTATTCGCCTAGCTTAACAGGCTTTAAATACTGAACTAATCCTCTAACTCGAATCGATCCAAATACCTACATGTACTTCGGTATTGTACCAGAATAAACAACGGGCATTATAAAAGCTAAAAAAATCAATCTTCCTTCCTACAACGAATACCCTGAGAATACCATGGGTAAGGGTTATTCGAGTAACGACGGGCTTTAAATACTTTAACTGAAAATATCAATCAACAAAAAGCGAATTTACACTTTTCAAAACCAAAAAGAAACAGTTTCAAATATCTTCAACGGGCTTTGAGAATGAGGAAGAGCGGATTGGAACGAATTTTGCAAACACAGGATATATTGATGGAGCCAAGGGGCTTTAAATACTGAATGGATGATTAAATCAATGACTCGTTCCTAAAGGATGATGCCTTTTCAAAAGACCTAATATTGCTTCGCGCTAAAAGGATAACGGGCTTTTGAGTGGAGCTGCAATGTAAAATCAATCTCTCCCTAATGAATACCCTTTTCAAATACCCACTTGATGACAGAACAGGGCTTTATTGAACTGCTAGGTAATATCAATCTCTCGTTCCTAAAACGAATACAAATACTGCTTTGCACTCAAAAGTGATAACGGGCTTTGAGGAGAGCCAAGATCAACCTCCCCTAACGAATACCCTTTTCAAATAGATAGTTATTCAGAAGTAGGTATTGGCTTTAAATACTGAACTGCTATGTAATATCAATCACTGTTCCTTTGCCTTTTCAAAAACCTATAGGCCAGTGGCTTCAACGGGCTTTGAGTAGAACCATATGTAATATGAATCCCTCAATATCGCAGTGAATACTGGATAATCTTGTAGATGAAGAGGAGACGCGAAGAACAAATAGCATGAATTATTTTCAGGTAACAACACCTTTCAGACGAAAGGTCGTAAGCAAACGCTATCGGGGAAAATGTTCAACTATATTCCACCAATTCTAACCTTTGCTCACGTAAAAGGATAACGCTCATTCCTTTCGTATTCCATCGAAGAGAAGTAATTTCCACTTGAGCAGCTTCTCCCCACGAACCGCTGATTTGTGGAACCGACTCCCAAGTGGATGCTTCCCTGATCATTACAATCTTAACCTGTTAGAGTTAACCGTTATCTTCCTCATATATCCGCATAAACTATGCCTCTTAATCTGTAATCCTCTAACTCGAATCGATCCCGACCGGGTCTTGTACAGAATAAACATCATTATAAAAAATAAAAACAAGGTTCTACAGAAGCATACTGAGAATACCATGGAAGGGGTATGTGAGCAACGAGGAAGTTTTAATGAAAATAGAAACAACAAAAACACTTACACTTAGAAAAAGAAACAGTTGAAATATCTGGGGCACAGAATGAGGAAGAGCGGATTGGAGAATTTTGCACACACAGGATATATTGATGGAGCCGAGGGCCTGTGTAAATGGATGATTAAACAATGACTGAGAGGGATGATGTAAAAGACTAATATTGCTTAGCGCTAAAAAGGATATTAAGTTGTGGAGAGCCACGAACAAGCTGCCTAATGAGCTTGTGGAAACTGATGACAGAACAGGTATTGGCAGGAGTAGCAAGGGGGAACAGGCACTGCTTTGCTCTAAAAAGGATAGGAAGTTGTGGAGAGCCATGATCAACCTACCTAACGAGCTTGTGCAAATAGATAGCAGAACAGGTATTGGCAGGGGTAGCAAGGGGGAACAGGCACTGCTTTGCTCTAAAAAGGATAGGAAGTTGTGGAGAGCCATGATCAACCTACCTAACGAGCTTGTGCAAATAGATAGCAGAACAGGTATTGACAGGAGTAGCAAGGGGAACAAGCACTGCTTTGCTCTAAAAAGGATAGGAAGTTGTGGAGAGCCATGATCAACCTACCTAACGAGCTTGTGCAAATAGATAGCAGAACAGGTATTGACAGGAGTAGCAAGGGGGAACAAGCACTGCTTTGCTCTAAAAAGGATAGGAAGTTGTGGAGAGCCATGATCAACCTACCTAACGAGCTTGTGCAAATAGAT
>CAHIKZ030001369.1:4200000-4240000 GCA_903632075.3 Acanthosepion pharaonis | reverse complement strand
TTGGCTTATCTCAGAGAAGTGAAAATTACAAGGAGGAAGTACAAACAGCGGAAGGGCACCGCCACTTCTTCAACAGCATTGGATCAGATCGGTACATGCAATATCTGTGCTTATGTCCGCCTCTCATACACTGAACTTTAAGTCTGGCTCTCAAACATGGTGTTATGGTCCGGTTCCTTGTACCACGGTGATAGTCCAAGGTAGAACCAATAAAGAAGAACTCGAAAACGGATATGGGATAACACAGATATATTACAAACAGGAATATATACAGAGAAGTAGAAAGTGTTAGTACGAACAATCAGGTTTAGTAGTAATTGTCTGAACGCGACTCTGTTCCGGACTGCCTCTGACTCGACTGACTGACTCGCTCGCTCTGACTGACTGACAGACTCCTGACGGACTTCTGACGGACCTCCCTCCAGACTTCAGACTAAACAGTATTTAGTCACCCCCCACGAGGGCATCATGTGGCACAAGGCCGGTTTAACGTGGGATCTCCGAGCCCGTGGGATCTCCCGAGCCCGTGGGATCTCCAAGCCCGTGGGCTCGGCCAAAAATATGCCCTTTGAACCCGTATACACGGGTTCAAGGTCGGTTTACCTCCCCGAAAGAGACTCCGCACTTCGGCGTAGCCTCGTTCGGGTTCCTCCCCGCCCGAAGGCAGAGAGTTCAACCGATCACCCGGTCGCCCGACTTCGGACTGAACGGTATTTAGTCCCCCTCCCTACGAGGGCATCATGTGGCACAAGGCCTGTTTAACGTGGGATCTCCGAGCCCGTGGGTTCGGCCAAAAATATGCTCATTGAACCCGTATAAACGGATTCAGTGTCGGTTCACCTCCCCGAAAGAGACTCCGCCCTTCGGCGTAGCCTCGTTCGGGTTCCTCCCCGCCCGGAGGCAGAGAGTTCAACCGATCAGCCGGTCGGCCGACTTCGGACTCAACTCGCTGCTTCCTCTTGAGGCGCAGTATTTATTACTTATGGAATAGTCCATTATGTTATTATGGGTAAGGTCCCATAACACATGGAGAATCAATAGTTTTTCGAAATCTTTCAGAGGAATTGAGATCATCGTAACATACGTTCAGGGGAACAAATGTAGTCAGCGAATAAAAAGATTAATAATATTTAAACAAGAAATAATTCTCTGAATATTATATTAGGTTGTCCCACGTGAAATGACTCCTTTTTGGGGGGTTGGTTGTTGATTTGGTCGTCTAACGAAGTAACCTCCTTATCTTGACTTATTCCTGATTTTTTTTCTTTCCAGATAATTTTTCTTTCAATATATTGTTACTTATAAGCCAAATGGAAATGATTACAATGAAAACAATGTTGGTTCATCTTACTGTATGAATGCAAACTGGTAAAAAAGAACCATTTTTGCATCGAATCATCGGTCACCCAATACTCGTTGTCACTTTTGTAAGGTCGACGAATACTCGTTGCCACTTTCGTAAGGTCACCCAATACTCGTTGTCACTTTTGTAAGGTCGACGAATACTCGTTGTCACTTTCGTAATGCTCGTTGTAGTAAAAACTATATAATCGCAGATACAACTATAGTAACGCCGTTGAACAATGCTGGTGTCAGACGCCTTCGAATAGCACTCGCACTAATAGTATTTGCTCGATAATACTCGCTCGAATAGTAACCGCTGAATAGTAATCCGAATAGTGATGGAGGATAGAATAGAAAGAGTGATTCATATAGTAATAGACGATAGAGTATTAATAAATGAATAAATGTTGCCCACACAATATTGCATTGAAAACGCCATTATCTACAAATATCTTATGATTACTATATGACTGGACTATGTCAATTTATTACATGTTCTTACTAAATTAATACTGAAACAATATACGATATGAAAATCTTTCAATAAATGAACAAATAAATAGATAGAAATAAAATCCGAGTTTAAATTAGTTAAAAAATCTAATTTCGAAAATAATACAGTTAAAGTAAAAACTAGCTAGACACAGACACCAGTTCTATTCTTATAGTTTTTTTTTTTTTTGTGATGTCAACGAATACTCGTCACTTTCGTAATGCTTGTTGTAGTAGAGACTTTATAACCGCAGATACAACTATAGTGACGCCATTGAACAATACTGGTGTCAGACGCCTTCGAATATCACTCGCACTAATAGTACTTGCTCGATAATACTCGCTCGAATAGTAACCAACGAATAGTGATTCGTATAGAGAAATAGTATAGTGAATAGTATAGAGGATAGCGATGTGTATCGTATTAGAGGATAGAATAGAAATAGTGATCAATTAGACGCCACGCTAATTCCCATATATACATTTCCTTTACTATCATGTGATCTACTTATTCCAAAATGGTATCACCTGTGTTTTCTCTCTGGTGATCTGTGTTCAAACTCCAGTGTCGGCAGCAATACTATTTAAATACAGCGTACAGATGCAGGAAAAAATCAGGAAAATAAGCAAATAATTCTATAGATTATTAACAGCTGAATATAAAACGATGTTTTGAGTAGTATAGTATCTTGCCGACCCATTTAGACATCGGGAGTTATCAGGTAATTGAACTCCTCCTGGGTATGACGATAAACTACACCCAGCAGCAAGGCCTCATCGGGAGGTTTTGAGGAACGTGAAGCCGCCTCTTAACCATCAACACACTGCATTATTCATTACTTTCTTTTCCACTACATTGTTTTTTAAGGGTCCTCTATTGCACTACTTAGATTCCGTCATGGTCATTTTCTGTTGCCATAGCAGGATATGACAACACAACCACAAAATTCAAATGCGCTAAAACTCATTTATCTTAGTAGGTTGCAGTGACAGTATAAAATGTTTTATTTGCAACCAAAATCATCTCCAGAATGTTAAAGATTAATTACTGTTGTCCTAAGGTTCACCCTGACCCGGGGTGGTAACACCTGTTAGGGTCCCAGCTATGGGCAAATAGTGAACTTCCAAACAAAAACAAAACAATATGAAAGTATAAAAATACATTTATACAGTAGAAATATAAGCAATAGATTTTCATAGTAAAAAAATTTCCAGCAATTTTTTTTGTAAAAACAAAAACAAAATAAAAACAGTAATGCATTTTTATAAAATAATTTACTAATGCTCTCAAGAAAATTAAAGGTAGGCAATAAATGACCCCTAAGGAGTCGATATGCCTCGAAACAAACAAACTCAATGGCAAAGCAAAGTTAGCTTGAAAGTCGTTTAGGAGATTAAAAAGGGGATACAAGTTCAATTCTTGAAGAAAGCACGAGTATTTTAACAATTACACGGCCGATCTCATCAATTGGCGTTCTCTTTGAAGATTAGCAGATATCATCAATTGACGTTTCATTGGAGATTAGCGGGCATCATCAATTGGCGTTCTCTTTGAAGATTAGCAGATATCATCAATTGACGTTTCATTGGAGATTAGCGGGCATCATCAATTATCGTTTCACTGGAGATTAGCAGACATCATCAATTGTCGTTTCATTAGAGATTAGCAGATATCATCAATTGTCGTTTCATTGGAGATTAGCGGTCATCATCAAGTGTCGTTTCATTGGAGATTAGCGGGCATCATCAATTGTCGTTTCCTTTGAAGATTAGCAGATATCATCAATTGTCGTTTCATTAGAGATTAGCAGATATCATCAATTGATGAGTTACCCTTTTTCCAAAGCTATGAGCAAATCATTCATTCTTGATTAATGAATCACTAACAATTCTAGAAACTCATGGGTTTTCTATTTATTAGGATTCGTTCATTTCATGCTGGTTTTGTCTTCAAATATGGTTGGAAGAAGAAAACAAAAGGCAGTGCTATATTTTCATGTTTGCCGCTCGAAGAGAAAAGCAGCAAAAAATGGAAATAAATTGGTGGAAAGCATGCACAAGTTCATCGCACATTTTATGCTTCAAAGAATATCAAAGATATTCATCTTGTTTTAGTGCCGTTTTTTTCTTTATTCCTGTAAGAGTTCAAATATCATTTTAATGGGTTATATATATATATATATATATATATATATATATATATATATATATATTTGGATGGATAGATGTGAGTTTGTGACACTGGGTTTCACTCTTTATCGATTGTCTGACGATCGCTAAAGCGTGAAACCCAGGGTCACAAACTCACATCTATCCAACCAAATATGTTAGCTCTATCTCTGATATTGAGCGCTTTCTAATAAGTACCGTATATAATATATAAATAATTATACATATATATATTTATTTATATTTATATACACTTTTATATATATATATATATATATATATATATATATATATATATATATATATATATATATATATATATATATATATATATATATATATATATATATATATATATATATATATATATATATATATATATATATATATATATATCAAATGGGCACAGTGGCCGAGTGGTTGGAACGTTCACATTCTGATCATGAGACTCGGGTTCGAATCTCACCATGGTCGATCTGTCAGTAAGGAAACTTCCAGATGCGGCACATTTTGAAAACACTGGTTGACCCAAGCCTTGTGAGTGAAATTGGGTAGACAGAATACCGTCGATAACTGTGCTAGCATGAACTCACAAGTCATCGTGGCCGAGGGCTTGAGGCAGCTGACCTTATTCAAATTGTTAATCACACTAGATAACACGCTCTTTTCCAGAAACTGTAACTAAGTTCTGCTCAACACAGTTGCAGTATAAACCACAGGTGGGCTCTGTGGGCGTTGAACAAAAACACATGTGCCTGAGCAAGCGTCTACAATAGGGATTGGCTAGTCGCATTAATAGACGGTTATCCTCGAATACGAGTGGCCAGCTATATATATATAATTAAATAATAATTCTTTTTATTTATTGATCGTTGCTTTTTTTGCATGATTATTAAGACAGGCTGATTTTTCTTCTTTTTTTAAAAATCAATATTGCACTCAATGTAAAAGCTGTGGTTTGTTGTGATACAAATTGACAGCAAAATTTACCTTTATCGCTCTTATCATTTTTTGAGCACTTCTTTTTAACTGACGTGCCTTGGATGGCAACTGGTCTACAGCAGAAAGAAATGACAACCTACTGCGGGGAAAAATCTGCCAATCGTCAGTCATGTATCGAAAGATACATAATCGCCTAAGCGTGCATCACGCATGACACATAACTGACTGAAATTCACTTACGTGCTAATAACCTTGAGAAAAGTATGAGTCTTCTTCTTCTCCCCCGCAGCTATGGGTAAATAGTTGAACAGACCGGGTTCTTTAGCCTTGGATGGCAACTGGTCTACCGCAGAAAGTAATGGCAGACTACTGCGGGGAAAAATCTGCCAATCGTCAGTCAGGTATCGAAAGATACATGATCGCATAAGCGTGCATCACGCATGGCACATAGCTGACTGAAATTTACTTACGTGCTAATACCCTTGGGAAAGGTATGAATTCTATTTTTATTCCCCCAGCTATGGGTAAATAGCAGGATTGACTGGATTTTTTAGCCATGGATGGCAACTGGTCTACCATAGAAAGAAATAATAATGGATATAAAAAAATGTCCCTGAATTCGTCAATGAAAAACGCGCAATGTACATCTGCAGGAGGAATCGACTCGAACGATTTTTGACGCTCTTTCTCCTGAAGTTTTCAGCTGCGACTGCATTCGCCGCCAATAAATGCAAGTTTCTCGACAGATCAAGAAGAAATAACGATCGAGGACGGCAGATCAAACTAGAAAAATTAATGTGTACTGATTACTCCTCAATCAGGGTGGGACCGTTTACGTGGCTCATAAATTAACATTGAAAAACATGATCTTTACCTTGACTGCAACTGAACTGATTGGGGGCGGGGGGGGTCCGTTCAGGGCTACGTCCATTCCCAAATCGAAAGAAAAGTAACCAAATATATGTAAGTAACTTTAACAGCATAGATAGATAGATAGATAGATAGATAGATAGATAGATAGATAGATAGATGAAACGCACTCGGAAAAATATATAAAATAACATTGAATAACTTGAGACTTACGTGGATTCAAACACGGACTATCAGACCAAGGAGTGCTACGTGATTGAATCGTTTTCTATGGTTTATCAACCTATCGCAAGATATTTAAAGCCAGAAAATCGAAATAAAGGTAGCTATATGAGAGCAAGATTGATCTATCTATCCTATTTATCTCTTTCTCTCTCTATATATATATGCGTGTGTGTGTGTGTGTGTGTGTCAAAATTTCAGATAAAGTATATCTGTAAACGGATAATAAAGATAAAAGGAAAACTTATGTTAGCCATCCTGATTCAGATATTTTCCTTTTGTCTTTATTCATATATATGTATGTATATATATATGGCTCAAACACTAATATTCCATGGTTATAATTTGTTACACTGGAATCGTAATCACGATCTAATTCATCAGACTTACAAATTCAAAAAGAAATCGGAAAATATAACTCCGGGTATAAAAATATATATATATATATATATATATATATATATATATATATATATATACAGAGAGGCGGATAGATAAATAGAAAATGAACAGACTGGGATAGATAGAGCATTTACCATTGAAAACCTGATACTTAACTGAACTCGAACATGGACTATCAGCACCAAAATCGAAAGAAAGGTAACTGGATAGTACCAAGATTTTACATATACATATATATATATATATATATTGCTGATAGATAGATAGATAGATAGATAGATAGATAGATAGATAGATAGATAGATCATGAGGAAAGAGAATAGCAGGTGGGTAAGTTAGACTTAAAAAAAACGAATAGGAAACCGGACGATCAGAAACACCCACGCACTATGCGATTTTATTATCAGCAGATTGGATTGAATATGTGTTTGGCCTTGTATGTGTGTATCCGTCTATGTATGTCTGTATGTGGGTATCTGTGTGTGTATGTATGTGTGCGTGTGTGTATGTAACATCGGGAGGCCGATATTTTAGCATCTTGTTAGATTAGAAGCAGCACAAGTAATAACAATTGTACTTGTTCTAGCAGTCAGCGTCGTCTTTCTTCTCCGAAGTTAGAAAGAAGAAATAACATTGGCCGTCCTATAATCAGAAAATAGTTCTGTTGCAGCAGCAGAAGTAGTAGTAGTAGTAGTAGTAGCAGCAGCTGCATTAGCGGTCATGGCTATTGTGATGCCGGTGATGATGATAGTTCCAGTAGTTGCAGAAGAAAAATAAATGCTCGTCTGCCTTCCTCAATGTGAACATCCCGTCTCTCCAGTTATATTCCGCATCCATTTCTGGAAACAAGAGAAACACACCAAACTCCCCAGCCCGTTCTCAGTGTGTGTGTGTGTGTGTGTGTGTGTGTGTGCGCGCGCGCGCGCGCCCGGGTGTGTGTGTGAGTTAGTGTGTGAAGGTCGGTCTCTCTCCGAATCATTTAATTTCCCCCACTCCCTCACTCTAAATTTTGCTTTAAAAATCCTTTATATATATATATATATATATATATATATATATATATATATATATATATATATAGAGAGAGAGAGAGAGAGAGAGAGAGAGAGAATAATATTGGGAAAATATACATACATATGCAAAATATATAAATACCCATACATGTATATTTTTAGAAAAAAAAAATTCCAAGAGGAAGAATCCAGGTATACATATATATATATATATTGTTTATTTAGGCAGCAATCCTTCATTTATACACGTTTCATTAAAAACAAAATCCTATTAAATATTCTAATAACCTTGAAATATTAATATTCTGTTAACCATGAAATATTTTAAAAGAGGAACAGAATTTAATATTTGAGATTAAAACCTGTTTGTCATTCCTCTCTCATCAGAGCTCAATCGAGGACAAGGAATGCTTACCGTGGCTAAAGTCAACAACACCAGAGATAAATTGTTGAACTAGCTAAATGCAGCCGTCATTTCTATTGCTTACTTCCCTACAATCTTCAAAAATTGAAATACAATGTCAATCGCCATCTTCTGTCTTCTAGAAACTTGTTCGTTTATTATCCTTTTCCTCACTTCTCATCACTAAAGTATTTTCATTCCCTTTCACTCCCTGTAAGCTCGTGCGTCCAAGTGGCATTATCGCCTTCCTTGGGGTGAAACGATATATATATATATATTGTGTATTTAGTCAGCAATCCTTCATTTATACACGTTTCATTAAAGACGACAGACAAGTTACTGCGATTATGCTTTTTATTTAATTTTTCTTATATTCGAACAAATGTTTTCTTTTTGGGACACAGAGCGTGTAGAAAGTGTGCAAATGCCTTGTAATTCCGAGCGCTTTCGACTATACTTTTTAGCCATTTTCAAGGATGAGTTTATTTTTACTTTTTAACTGGATGTATGGGTTGTTTGTATGTTTCTAGAGTTATAGGGATGTTTTATTTCCCGAACACAGTCAGCACATTGTGGCCGTATTCCTAGTTAATATTGTTAAGTGTTGGCTCTTTCTTTTTTATTATTAAGGCTTCCACTATTTTTAATCTTATTTACATGTGGATGAAGCTATTATATTTGTATTTTCTACTAGTATGTTTCGGATGGAGTCTGGTATGTGTGTGCGTGTTTAACTGGATTCTAATGGTGCTGTAGTCGGATTGGTGTAATGTAAGTCGTCTGGATAGGCATGTAGTAGTGTGACCAATGTAATTATTTTTTTTTTAATTCGGTTTGATCGAATATATATATATATATATATATATATGATCGAAATAAAAGTATAAAATTTAATATTACAAGACATATTAAAAAGTATTAAATAATAAAAAAAAAAAAACTCAACAACAAGGGGGGAAGCAACCGGTTTTTTTTTCTCCACCTATTCTTACTGTACATTTCTCTGTTTTAATTTTCAATCTCCCGTGGAAGACTGACGAGCGGGAGCGAAACCGGTTGCTTCCCCCCCTTGTTGTTGAGTTTTTTTTTTTTTTTTTTTATTATTTAATACTTTTAATATGTCTTGTAATATTAAATTTTATACTTTTATTTCGATCATTAAATTTTGTACCTACAAAATATCTTTAAATATATATATATATATATATATATATATATATATATATATATATATATATATATATATATATATATATATGCACTGATTGATAACTCGTTCCGAGCCGCTTAATCATTCAAAACTGAGTTCGAATTCCGCTCAAGTTCGTTCCATTCATCTTAACACCAATAACACAGGGGAAATTATAAATCCATTTCCTTTCTCTCCCCGGATTTTGGTTAAATAATAGGGATGACTGAGCCATTTAGCCTTGATTGGCAACAAGCTTATATTAATGACAACCCTGAATTCAAAACCTGAGGAGAATCGTTTGGAGACCTTGTTGCTCACTATATGCATCATTTCTATGTACTTGGTTCTTCCGAAAAGTATAGATGATTCTGCACAAGCCTTCATCGCTAGAATCAGATCATATATGCGGGTAGACTAGCTGTTCAGTCCACATACGTTGAAAATGACGGGCGAGTCTATCATATATACTGGTATAATAAGCAAGGCCGGTGCATATTACCCACCGATTTCCTACCCGACCGGTGAGGTAAGACTAATTGACGGCCACGGGCAATGTTTTGTAACACTTGCTATTTTATCAATATTTGCTTTTTTTCTACCTACGTTACAAATTAAACTAAGCACAACTATTATAGAACGAAAAATTTTCGCGGAATTTTGACGTCATTCTGGGGTCATTTTTTTTTTTTTTTTGTCCAGATCCCTGAATTTGTCTTGCTAAGTGTCGAAAAACACTATATAATATTCACTGTTTCATCCATAATGTTAAACATCTTAAAATTCTTTAACTGTTTAACAAGAAGAATCTCAAGTTGATGTAAAAAATTACCGCAAATCATTGTTGATTTATTTAAGATGTAATGATCTATTATGACAGGTCTCTAATTTTTATTTAGATACATTGTATTTATTTTCAGTTCTTATGGTCCATTATAAAACATAATTAGGTTACTGTTATGGTCGAGGTTAGGACCAAGGAAGAACAACACGAACACAAGAGTAGAAATAACGAAGGTATATTACACGAAATAATAATACAAGATGTGGAAGGTGTTAGTATGACTGTCGGTCTGGTTGGGAGTGAACTACTATCGGCTCGACTCAATTCGGTATCTAGCCACCCCCCACGAGGGTTGCATGTGGCACAAGGCCGAGTTTAACGTGGGTTTCCCGAGCCCGTAGGCTCAGCCAAAAAATGCCTGTATAACCCGTATAAACGAGATCGGGTTGGTCATTTCTCCCCGAACGAGATTCTGCCCTTCGGCGGAGCCTCGTCCGGGTTCCTTTCTGCTCAGAGGCAGAAAGCTCGACCGTCAAGTCGAGAAGCTCGGCTTGATTCGGTATCTAGCCACCCCCCCCACGAGGGTTGCATGCGACACAAGGTCATTTTTATCGTGGGTTTCCTGAGCCCGTAGGCTCAGTCAAAAATATGCCCGTATGACTCGCAAAGACGAGATCGGGTTGGTCATCCTCCCCGAACGAGATGCTGCCCTTCGGCGGAACCTCGTCCGGGTTCCTTTCTGCTCAAAAGCAGAGAGTTCGACCGTCAAGCCGAGAAGCTCGGCTTGATTCGGTATCTAGCCACCCCCCCACGAAAGTTGCATGTGACACAAGGTCGTTTTTATCGTGGGTCTCCTGAGCCCGTAGGCTCAGCCAAAAATATGCCCGTATGACTCGTAAAAACGAGATCAGGGTAGGTCATTCACCCCGAACGAGATTCTGCCCTTCGGCGGAACCTCGTCCGGGTTCCTTTCTGCTCAAAAGCAAAGAGTTCGACCGTCAAGCCGAGAAGCTCGGCTTGATTCGGTATCTAGCCACCCCCCCACGAGGGTTGCATGCGACACAAGGTCATTTTTATCGTGGGTTTCCTGAGCCCGTAGGCTCAGCCAAAAATATGCCCGTATGACTCGTAAAAACGAGATCAGGGTAGGTCATTCACCCCCGAACGAGATTCTGCCTTCGGCGGAACCTCGTCCGGGTTCCTTTTCTGCTGAAAAGCATAGAGTTCGACCGTCAAGTCGAAAAAGATCGGCTTGATTCAGTATCTAGCCACCCCCCACGAGGGTTGCATGCGACACAAGGTCATTTTTATCGTGGGTTTCCTGAGCCCGTAGGCTCAGCCAAAAAAATATGCCCGTATGACTCGTAAAAACGAGATCAGGGTAGGTCATTCACCCCGAACGAGATTCTGCCCTTCGGCGGAACCTCGTCCGGGTTCCTTTCTGCTGAAAAGCAGAGAGTTCGACCGTCAAGTCGAAAAGATCGGCTTGATTCGGTATCTAGCCCCCCCCACGAGGGTTGCATGCGACACAAGGTCATTTTTATCGTGGGTTTCCTGAGCCCGTAGGCTCAGCCAAAAATATGCCCGTATGACTCGTAAAAACGAGATCAGGGTAGGTCATTCACCCCGAACGAGATTCTGCCCTTCGGCGGAACCTCGTCCGGGTTCCTTTCTGCTGAAAAGCAGAGAGTTAGACCGTCAAGTCGAAAAGATCGGCTTGATTCAGTATCTAGCCACCCCCACGAGGGTTGCATGCGACACAAGGTCATTTTTTATCGTGGGTTTCCTGAGCCCGTAGGCTCAGCCAAAAATATGCCCGTATAACTCGTAAAAACGAGATCAGGGTAGGTCATTCACCCCGAACGAGATTCTGCCCTTCGGCGGAACCTCGTCCGGGTTCCTTTCTGCTCAAGAGCAGAGAGTTCGACCGTCAAGCCGAGAAGCTCGGCTTGATTCGGTATCTAGCCACCCCCACGAAAGTTGCATGTGACACAAGGTCGTTTTTATCGTGGGTTTCCTGAGCCCGTAGGCTCAGCCAAAAATATGCCCGTATGACTCGTAAAAACGAGATCAGGGTAGGTCATTCACCCCGAACGAGATTCTGCCCTTCGGCGGAACCTCGTCGTCCGGGTTCCTTTCTGCTCAAAAAAAGCAGAGAGTTCGACCGTCAAGTCGAAAAGATCGGCTTGATTCAGTATCTAGCCACCCCCACGAGGGTTGCATGCGACACAAGGTCATTTTTATCGTGGGTTTCCTGAGCCCGTAGGCTCAGCCAAAAATATGCCCGTATGACTCGTAAAAACGAGATCAGGGTAGGTCATTCACCCCGAACGAGATTCTGCCTTTCGGCGGAACCTCGTCCGGGTTCCTTTCTGCTCAAAAGCAGAGTTCGACCGTCAAGTCGAAAAGATCGGCTTGATTCAGTATCTAGCCACTCCCCACGAGGGTTGCATGCGACACAAGGTCATTTTTTATCGTGTGTTTCCTGAGCCCGTAGGCTCAGCCAAAAATATGCCCGTATAACTCGTAAAAAAACGAGATAGGGTAGGTCATTCACCCCGAACGAGATTCTGCCCTTCGGCGGAACCTCGTCCGGGTTCCTTTCTGCTGAAAAGCAGAGAGTTCGACCGTCAAGTCGAAAAGATCGGCTTGATTCGGTATCTAGCCACCCCCACGAGGGTTGCATGCGACACAAGGTCATTTTTTATCGTGGGTTTCCCTGAGCCCGTAGGCTCAGCCAAAAAATATGCCCGTATGACTCGTAAAAACGAGATCAGGGTAGGTCATTCACCCCGAACGAGATTCTGCCCTTCGGCGGAACCTCGTCCGGGTTCCTTTCTGCTCAAAAGCAGAGAGTTCGACCGTCAAGTCGAAAAGATCGGCTTGATTCAGTATCTAGCCACCCCCACGAGGGTTGCATGCGACACAAGGTCATTTTTATCGTGGGTTTCCTGAGCCCGTAGGCTCAGCCAAAAAATATGCCCGTATGACTCGTAAAAACGAGATAGGGTAGGTCATTCACCCCGAACGAGATTCTGCCCTTCGGCGGAACCTCGTCCGGGTTCCTTTCTGCTCAAAAGCAGAGAGTTCGACCGTTAAGTCGAAAAGATCGGCTTGATTCAGTATCTAGCCACCCCCACGAGGGTTGCATGCGACACAAGGTCATTTTTATCGTGGGTTTCCTGAGCCCGTAGGCTCAGCCAAAAAAAATATGCCTGTATGACTCGTAAAAACGAGATAGGGTAGGTCATTCACCCCGAACGAGATTCTGCCCTTCGGCGGAACCTCGTCCGGGTTCCTTTCTGCTCAAAGCAGAGAGTTCGACCATCAAGTCGAAAAAGCTCGGCTTGATTCAGTATCTAGCCACCCCCCACGAGGGTTGCATGCGACACAAGGTCATTTTTATCGTGGGTTTCCTGAGCCCGTAGGCTCAGCCAAAAATATGCCCGTATGACTCATAAAAACGAGATCAGGTAGGTCATTCACCCCGAACGAGATTCTGCCCTTCGGCGGAACCTCGTCCGGGTTCCTTTCTGCTGAAAAGCAGAGAGTTCGACCGTCAAGTCGAGAAGCTCGGCTTGATTCGGTATCTAGCCACCCCCCACGAGGGTTGCATGCGACACAAGGTCATTTTTATCGTGGGTTTCCTGAGCCCGTAGGCTCAGCCAAAAATATGCCCGTATGACTCGTAAAAAACGAGATCAGGGTAGGTCATTCACCCCGAACGAGATTCTGCCCTTCGGCGGAACCTCGTCCGGGTTCCTTTCTGCTCAGAGGCAGAAAGTTCGACCGTCAAGTCGAGAAGCTCGGCTTGATTCAGTATCTAGCCACCCCCCCACGAGGGGTTGCATTCGACACAAGGTCATTTTTATCGTGGGTTTCCTGAGCCCGTAGGCTCAGCCAAAAATATGCCAGTATGACTCGTAAAAACGAGATCAGGGTAGGTCATTCACCCCGAACGAGATTCTGCCCTTCGGCGGAACCTCGTCCGGGTTCCTTTCTGCAGAAAAGAGAGTTCGACCGTCAAGTCGAGAAGCTCGGCTTGATTCAGTATCTAGCCCCCCGAGGGTTGCATGCGACACAAGGTCATTTTTTATCGTGGTTTTCCTGAGCCCGTAGGCTCAGCCAAAAATATGCCCGTATAACTCGTAAAAACGAGTTAGGGTAGGTCATTCACCCCGAACGAGATTCTGCCCTTCGGCGGAACCTCGTCCGGGTTCCTTTTCTGCTCAAAAGCAGAGAGTTCGACCGTCAAGTCGAGAAGCTCGGCTTGATTCAGTATCTAGCCACCCCCCACGAGGGTTGCATGCGACACAAGGTCATTTTTATCGTGGGTTTCCTGAGCCCGTAGGCTCAGCCAAAAATATGCCCGTATGACTCGTAAAAACGAGATAGGGTAGGTCATTCACCCCGAACGAGATTCTGCCCTTCGGCGGAACCTCGTCCGGGTTCCTTTCTGCTCAAAAGCAGAGAGTTCGACCATCAAGTCGAGAAGCTCGGCTTGATTCAGTATCTAGCCACCCCCCCACGAGGGTTGCATGCGACACAAGGTCATTTTTATCGTGGGTTTCCTGAGCCCGTAGGCTCAGCCAAAAATATGCCCGTATGACTCATAAAAACGAGATCGGGTAGGTCATTCACCCCGAACGAGATTCTACCCTTCGGCGGAACCTCGTCCGGGTTCCTTTCTGCTGAAAAGCAGAGAGTTCGACCGTCAAGTCGAGAAGCTCGGCTTGATTCAGTATCTAGCCACCCCCACGAGGGTTGCATGCGACACAAGGTCATTTTTTATCGTGGTTTCCTGAGCCCGTAGGCTCAGCCAAAAAATATGCCCGTATGACTCGTAAAAACGAGATCAGGGTAGGTCATTCACCCCGAACGAGATTCTGCCCTTCGGCGGAACCTCGTCCGGGTTCCTTTCTGCTCAGAGGCAGAAAGTTCGACCGTCAAGTCGAGAAGCTCGGCTTGATTCAGTATCTAGCCACCCCCACGAGGATTGCATGCGACACAAGGTCATTTTTATCGTGGGTTTCCTGAGCCCGTAGGCTCAGCCAAAAATATGCCCGTATGACTCGTAAAAACGAGATCAGGGTAGGTCATTCACCCCGAACGAGATTCTGCCCTTCGGCGGAACCTCGTCCGGGTTCCTTTCTGCTGAAAAGCAGAGAGTTCGACCGTCAAGTCGAGAAGATCGGCTTGATTCAGTATCTAGCCACCCCCCCACGAGGGTTGCATGCGACACAAGGTCATTTTTATCGTGGGTTTCCTGAGCCCGTAGGCTCAGCCAAAAATATGCCCGTATGACTCGTAAAAACGAGATCAGGGTAGGTCATTCACCCCGAACGAGATTCTGCCCTTCGGCGGAACCTCGTCCGGGTTCCTTTCTGCTCAAAAGCAGAGAGTTCGACCGTCAAGTCGAGAAGATCGGCTTGATTTTACCCTCTCTCTTGAGAGGCGTAGTATATATAGTGTTTGGAAGAGTTCATTCTGTAGTTATAGGTAAGGAGCCATGACAGTTACCATAAAATTTCTATTCTATATGAATACTAGACATGATAATTGAACTGAGATATAGATTCCGGGGCTGTATCATAGATTCTGGAGACGGAGGGCATGAGAATGAAAGGGGGAAAACTCATATCGAGTTATACTTATTATAAAACCCAGGTTAAATGTGTGTGTGTGTGTGTGTGTGTGCGCGCGCACGCGCGTTCGTTTATATATGGGATCGGATTTCCTACATTTTTCAACCGATTTCAACAAAACTTCACTTTTTTTGGCAGGTAGTGTTTCTTATTGTCTTGCACACTTTTTTCTTTATTTTTACATTCAGAATGCTTTAAAAATTCCATTTGCAAGACAATTGTTTATAATAAAATTCTATTCAATCGATAGACTCATAACGATTGAAAACAATGTTTTTGTTTGAGTTTGGGTTTGACCATTTCGTAAAAAAGAAAAAAAAAAAAACTAATTAAGACATGCGTGTCCGTCAACCTTAAACAATAATGTTTGTCAATTTTATTTTTCAGTCTTTATGATGGTCGATACTTGATCTATCTCTTACTGTTACATCCCCGGGCAACGCCGGCCTCTACTGCTAGTATTGAATAATTTTTGAAAATTTGAAAAAAGGAAACGGATAAATGCCCACCTGAGTATGTTCACTGCCCCACAAATGAAATAAAAACCCCACGGTGCACCTTTCAAAATAGCAGAGCCAACAAGGGGGCGATAACGGCCACGTTGAGAAACACTGATCTACACGATAGTGCTTAGACTTTCCGTCTTCAAGAGGCTACAAAGCCTATCCGATCAGATAGAACACAACCTGTACCCTTACAAGATAGTATACAACACGCTTGAAAGATAATATACAGCTAATCTGTCTTTTTAAAATCATTTCACCCCAAGGAAGACAATAAAGCCACTAAGACACACAAGAGGTTACTGAGTGTGAGAGAATACAAGAAAAAAAAAGCAACATTATTAAGGCGAGAGAACAATAAAAGAACAAGAACTAAAAAGACAGTAGATAGCGATTGACATCGCATTTAAATTTTTGAAACCGGAAAAGAGTTCCACAAGCAAGAAGTGCGGGAGAAGAAACTGTCAGCATAAAACTTCCGGTCATTTCAACTATAAAATTTTGAAGCCTTGCTAAACAATCTACTAGTACGCTTAAATGCATGGCGTCTATTTATAGGAAAGGCACAGGAAAGCTACTTTACATTGGTGGAAAAGTGACTAATGCCTTGATACCAGGTCAGGACCGATAACATTGCAGATTCTCTAAATACTCTAAATCTCTCAATACATAACAGAAGCACTAGATTAGATGTAGCAGCAATATTTAATATCTATCCTTCCGCTACACTCGACCAATGGTAGGTAACATTACAATTACTAACCAGCCGGAGGAGTCTAAAAGAAAAAAAAACAGGCATAAACGCTCATAGCTGATTTCTAGAAGGAAAAGACCGGCTTCACTTAAGCGGTTCTGATCTCAGAGGAGATTGTAGAGGGCATATCACGTGTTCATTCAGAGTGAATAATTAACAAAACAAATGGTCCTGTTTAGTTTTCAAAACCCGGTGATCATTCCGAAAACAAAGAGATAAAAAAAAAAATAAGCGAGCCAGCAACTTAAAAGAAGCCAGTCATAAAAGGCCAGTCACGTCAAAATACTTACTTGCTACCGCAGCGACTTCAAGGACACTTGGCTAACCTGCTCATCACAAACCGTCCGATAAAGACGTGAGAGACATCACCAGTATGCACAAAAACAAACCTCTTCACTTTTATCAAGAAATACTTACAAGTACATATTTCCGGAAGTCTTCTAATTGAGTTTTTTTGTTTGTGAATATATTAAAGGATAACGTTATTATTTAACGTATCTATAGTTTCGCTTCCTCATTTATTCTTGCTATTGTTGAAAACTAAGGACCTTATTCCAAATTTTGTTATTGGACACAAATGTCAGATTTTATAAAATCCATAATGATCAGCCTCCGGTACTATCTTGTTTACTTGCATGTAACGTGTATTGATGATGTTATTACCAGAATTGTTAGGCAAATTTGTGCTGGTGTAAAAAGCCTAAAGGATTTTCTACTTCCGAATCATATTATCCTGTAACTTAATATTATAAATGTCAGTGAGACGCTGACTATAACGGGAAGGGCGAGTCAGAGGTTTGAAGCAAGGATTAATCAGCATATAGCAACCACTATTCGGAAATGCAGTTTGAACAATTTGCATAGATGTGTTAATATATTTTTTTGTCTGCGATAGCTAAGCATGCAAGGGCCACAATGATTTTTGAGTCAATTTATATAAAGTACTTCCAGCCACCTCTAAATAAATATGTCATTTTAGTCATATATATATATATATATATATATATATATGTCATACACATATAGTCCTGTTTCGCTGTATCACAGCTCATCAGTGCGACTAGACATCCGAATGCTTCAAGCCAGAATCGAAACGTCGGTGTTTCTACCCCTAAGCCATCAGCACTCGGCTGGTTAAAATGACGAATTCTAGCGAATTTATTTAAGAATGTAAACAAACGATAGTTTGCCAGAGTGCTCCATTCATTAACTGAAGCATGAGATGACGATATGTATTTTTATATATTAAGAACAGTATTGGGGGAAATAGTATGACAAAGTGGAAAAAGGTTACTAGTGACACGTTTCATCCTTCAGGGCTTCATCGGACTAAATTTGTTATGTTGGTAAGACTACACATGCGCACGTCATCCTTCTGACATGCGAACAAGAATACATACATAGAAAAAAAGAACTCACTACTCAACGATACCAAGACATACGAAAAAAATAAACACACAAAAAATAACTACCGAAACACAAAAATTTTATTAGGAAATCAGGAAAATAATTTAAAATGAATACAAATCGTGGTACAGACCCATAGAATATCGCATAAAATTTACGGTCACCCTAAAACCCACAAAACTGATATCATAATGCACCTCATCATCTCAGGTATAGACTGAGCAAAAACCGGCGAAATCCATAACAAAAATTCTAACCCCACTCCTTGGAACAATCAGTTTATCTCATATAAAGAATTATGTAGCCTAGTTGAAAAACTATGGGAAATGAATATAATCGACAAACTTGACCAATCTTTGCACCAACGTCCCAGATTGAAAAATACCTAAATCTCCTAAAAAAATCTTCTAACACAATCAAAGATAAAGCTCTCTCTACCAACAGCTAAAATAATAAAAATCTGCCGTTTCATCGCTAATCAATGCTACTTCACATTTAAAAACAAAAATTTAGGTTACCAATGGGATCACCACTTAGTGTAGTCATGGCATGTATCTTCTTAAAATTTCTCGAATTCGATCCTTTCCAAAATATTTTACCCAAACAATTAACATACTTTCGTTATATTGATGATGCTCTACTTATATATCCACGTAATACTGATTTACCTGACCTTGTAGATCAACTAAACAAAGACGAACACACAACTGAATTTATATACGAAATTGAAGAATACAGTTCCTTACCCTTCCTAGATATCAACTAAACGACGTTAACAACAGTCTAAATCTCGGTATCTACCGGAAATCAACCAACAAAAACGATCTAGTAAATTTCTATTCTCGTAATAACAACAAAATAAAATCCGGGAGAATCATCGGATTCTACCTAAGAGCACTAAGAATATGCAGCTCGGATTATTTACACGAAGAGGAGAAATACATTAAAACATTTTCAAACTCCTCCAGTACCCTAATTATTTCATATTCAATGTGAAACAAAAGGCCCATAAAATATTCCAAAGCAAAAAAACGACCCCTCCTGAGAAAACCAAGGAATCAAAAAATATATATTATCCTGCCGACTAAATCTAAAACATCTCCAATCGAAAAGAATTTATCTAAACTCAACATAAAAATTGTTACTACTGTAGCCAAAACAATAAAAGACTTAGTCAATATTAAAGAATGAAAGACTTAGTCAATACTGAACAAAATAATAACAAAACCTGAAGGAGGAGTTTTCTCCATCGACTGTAATAATTGGCACAAAAATACATAGGAGAAACATCAAGCAATCTTAATAAAATATTATATGAACACAAAAGAGACATTTTACAAAACAATACATCAAATGCGCTGGTTGGCCACCGTAACGAGACTGACTGGAATTTTGATATAAAAAAAAAAAAAGCTACTCTGGTCAAAAGAGAAATAATTCGCTACGACGTAAATGTCTAGAGAGTGTTTTAATCACAGTGTCATCTACAATAAATTTGCGCCTTGGCTCTTAAAACATTTCACCATTCCTGGTAGATCTTCTATAGATAAAAAAAATTCTAAAATTCCCAGGACTCCTCTGTCGTGCGTATGTGTAGTCTTCCCAACAAAACAAATTTAGTCCGATGAAGTGCTGACGGACGAAACGCATCACAAGTAAACTTTTTCATTTTACCATATATATATATATATATATATATATATATATATATATATATTATCGTTTCACCCCAAGGAAGGCGATAATGCCACTAGGACGCACGAGCTTACAGGGAGTGAAAGAGAATGAAAATACTTTAGTAATGAGAAGTGAGGAAAAGGATAATTAACGATCAAGCTTCTGGAAGGCAGAAGATGGCGATTGACATTGTATTTACATTTTTGAAGATTGTAGGGAAGTAAGTAATAGAAATGACGGTTGCATTTTGCTAGTTCAACAATTTATTATGTAACATCCGTTCTCTGGTGTTGTTGACTTTAGCCACGGTTAAGATTTTTGGCCTCGATTGAGCTCTGATGAGAGAGGAATGACAAACAGGTTTTAATCTCAAATGTTAAATTCTGATCCCCTTTTAAAATATTTCAAGGTTAACAGAATATTAATATTTCAAGGTTCATAGAATATTTAATAGGATTTTGTTTTAATCAATTCACCCCAAGCAAGGTAATAATTCCACTGAGACGCAAGGACTTACTGGTAGTGGAGGAGAACGAGAAGACTTTAAAAGGAACTGGAAACCTAATCCTAAACAGGGAATAGGAGATAAACATCTTCTCCTGTTCAAAAGATTAAGGAGGAGTGTGAACCAAACGATAGACGAACCTATTTACTCCTATTGAGTATTAAACTTGAATCCACCTCTAACTCTCATCAGGATGCTTCCCCGATCACTATAATCTTAACCTGTTCAAGTTCTAGGATTGACCGTTATACAACTATCTATTACGCTCTTACAACTTCAAAGGGAGAGTTTAGACTGTATTTGGGATGATATCCCACAATTTGTAAACATATGTGTTTCCGTGTTTGTGTATGTACGTCTTTCAGCTTGTGTGTGTGTGTGTGTGCGCGCGCGTGTGTGTGCATGCATTTCAGTTTTCGTGTATATTTTACTTTGTGTGTGTTGATGTATATGTATGTTTCGCTGTATATGTGTAAGAAAACATATTTGTAGACGTGTACGCTTTTACCTATGCGCATATATGTGTTCATCTGTTCTGTGTGCGTACGTGTTTTTGTAGATGTGCGTGCGCGAGAGTGTGTGTATGTGTGTCAGTGATGACTATTAATAAATAACTAGTTGAATCCGTAAAAAAAAAAAAAAACACGTGCGTTAACAATTAAGATTATCCATTGCTATTACTACCGAGTAAGGAGTTCGATCCTCATTGGGGCAGTGATCATTTGTCAGATCATGATTAATAAAAACAAAATAAAAGTGAATATAACACCATAATCCTGTTGGGCACACATTATAAGACAAAATGTTTTAAAATTTGCATTGTTTATTGAAAATCACACTAAAACTACTGCATTGTATAACATATTACATCATAGCTAAATTGTTCATTATAATGTCCCTTTGAAGTAAATGAAGGTCTTATCTGATGACACAATGATTTAGTAATAATGTTCTTGTGCCCTGTATCTTGTCCGTATACAGTTTGTAAAGCTTGGCCCTGATCAGACATCTCGTCTACAGTCACTCTCTCACAGACGCGCCGTCGCCTCTCTCTGTCTTTTTTACAAATTCTTTCATGGTAATTGCTCCGATGAGGTGGTTCCCAGGCTTCATGAATTCAAACGTCCTACGAGGCTGGCATCCCGCTCTCACCCTTTCACTGTTAAAACTATTAAATGTAGCGGTCTCTTCTACTCCAATAGCGTCATACCTCGCACCTCTCGCCTGTAGAACTCCCTTCCCTTTTCCTGTTTCCCTGAGAGCTATAATCTCCAACTATTCAAATGTCATGTCAATAGACATCTCCAGTTGCCTTGATCTACCCACTATCCTTCTCTTCATCCTCTCCTCTATCACTCCTATCTGCTCTCGCTCCAAATCCTATGTAACCCCTTGCGTGCTAGTGGCTTCCAGCCTTACTTGGGATGAAATGCTTATTAAAAAAAAAATTATAATTTTTATAAAGCTGTGTTTTGTGATGTCAACGAGCCCTCATTGCCCCTTTTGTAAAATCAACGAATACTCGTTGTCACTTTCGTAATGCTCGTTGTATAATCGCAGATACAACTATAGTAACGCCGTTGAACAATACTGGTGTCAGACGCCTTCGAATAGCACTCGCACTAATAGTACTTGCTCGATAATACTCGCTCGAATAGTAACCGCTGAATAGTAATCCGAATAGTGATGGAGGATAGAATAGAAAGAGTGATTCATATAGTAATAGACGATAGAGTATTAATAAATGAATAAATGTTGCCCACACAATATTGCATTGAAAACGCCATTATCTACAAATATCTTATGATTACTAAATGACTGGACTATGTCAATTTATTACATGTTCTTACTAAATTAATACTGAAACAATATACGATATGAAAATCTTTCAATAAATGAACAAATAAATAAATAGAAACAAAATCCGAGTTTAAATTAGTTAAAATCTAATTTCTAAAATAATACAGTTAAAGTAAAAACTAGCTAGACACAGACACCAGTTCTATTCTTATAGTTTTTTGTGATGTCAACGAATACTCGTTGTCACTTTCGTAATGCTCGTTGTGATAGAGACTTTGTAATCGCAGATACAACTATAGTAACGCCGTTGAACAATACTGATGTCAGACGCCTTCGAATAACACTCGCACTAATAGTACTCGCTCGAAAAGTAACCACCGAATAGTAATTCGTGTAGTGATAGAGGATAGAAGAGAAAGAGTCATCGATATAGTCATAGACGATAGTGTAGAATATATCAATTAGATATCATGCTACTTTCTATTTATGCGTTTACCTATATGATCACGTGATCTACTTAATTCAATAATGGGTATCCCCTGTGTTTGCTCACTGGCGATCTATGTTCAAACTCAAGTGCCGGCAGTGACACTTTATTTCTATATAACACAGTGCTATAAGGCTTTCGCTGATCAGCAGAATGAAATGTTAACGCTACGATTTTGAACCTAAACTTAATCTTTAAACTGGTTTCCTCAAAAAAAAGTGGTAAAGATTTGGAAAAGAATATTTTGTGTCGTTATTTATCATGTGAAAAGCCAACTTAAAACTGAGTGCAATAAAACTGTTTCAAAAATGACCTGCCAGAAAAAAAAAGAAAAGATGAATTCATATCTTTCCCAAAGGGTACTTGCACTTAAGTGAATGTAAGTAACTCGCCTAGAATTTGAACCTGGACCTACAGATTTTTAATTCCGAACCACTATCCATTACACCACACATGTGTCCTTTTTCTCTCTCTCTTGTAAGCTGGAGGGAACTGAGAAAAGAAAGAAAGGTAAAGAGTAAAGAATGATTTTACTTCGGAAAGTTAAGAGGTGAGAAAGAAAAAGGAAAGAAAAACAAGACAAAAAAAACATAAGCACCGTTCACACGAAACAAACTGTAAAAATAATAGAGATTCTAAGTCAATGTGGAGTAATGGATAGCGGCTCGGATTGAGGAACCGGAGGGCCGAGTTCGAATTCCAGTCGAATCTATTACATTCACTTACATGCTAATACCCTTGGGAAAGGTATGAATCCTCTTCTTCTCGCTCTTAGCTATGGGTAAATAGCAGGACATATAGGGTTCTATAGTCTTGGAAGGCAACAGGTCAACCGCAGATAAAAATGGCAACCTACTGCAGGGAAAAAATCTGGATCGTCAGTCATGTATCGAAATATACATAATCGCCTAAGAGTGTATCACGCATGACACATAACTGACTGAAATTCACTTACTTGCTAATACCCTTGGGAAAGGTATGAGTCTTCTTCTTCTCCGCCCAGCTATGGGTAAATAGCAGGACAGACGGGGTTCTATAGCCTTGGATGGCAACTGGTCTACCGCAGAAAGAAATGGCAACCGACCGCGGGGAAAAAAATCTGCCTCGTCAGTCATGTATCGAAAGATATATGATCGCCTGAGTGTGTATCACGCATGGCACATAACTGACTGAAATGTAATATCACTTGGTTCTCTTTGTGTTCATCTCTATACTTCTCTACCCTCCCCACCTGTTCACCCTTAAAACCTTTCTTTCTTTCTTTTTTTATTCTTTCTCTTCTTTCTTTAATTTTCTTAATTCCTTCCATATTTCCTGATTAAAAAGAGCAATTGATTTCAACTTAGAAGAGCCGAACAGATAATAGACTTCATACGAATCAAATAATAAAAATAATAGTGATTTTAAATCAGAAAGTGTACTTGATTGCGTTGCGGGCTGGGCAGATTCTTCACTCTGATCCTAGACAGAAAGGCTTACGTCTACATCACGTAGAAACACCGGTTTTTGTACGATCACCGAAGTTAAGCAACGTCGAACCTGGACAGTACCTAGATGGGTGACTGCTTGGGAATACCAGGTGCTGTGAGCTTAAATGCGCGGGTGGTGTATTGGATAATGGCACGGAATTGTCAATCAGAGCGCCGAGTTCCAATTCCCATTAGGGTTTGTTATATCTACTTACGCGCAAATAGCCTTCGGTAAAGGTATGAATTCATCTCTTCTCCCTCCAGCTATGGATTAATTAGCAAAATTTGTATCACTAAGACTATTAAGAATATAATATAAAAGAATATAATAAAAATAAAATGGCGTACAAAATATTTAGATTTCGATATTAACCCTGGAACACTAACCATGAGTATATAGTACCCAGCACAAATTTTACTATTTTTAATTACAATTTTCCGTACCTGATTTTCTTACTTAAATAATATGTTTTTCAGTTCCTATTAATGTCAACTCAAAGTACAAAGTCTGAAGTGCCTGCATGTAAAATATTTCAAATAAAGATTTGTATTTAATATTTGTTTTTGATATTTTCAAAATCGGGTATAATATACCCATGGTTAGTAGTGGTGTAATTTTAACCCTAGAACACTAACCATGGGTACCCAGCGCAAATTTTCCTATTTTTAATTACAATTTTCAGTACCTGATTTTCTTACTTAAATAATGTTTTTCAGTTCCTATTAATGTTAATTCAATGTACAAAGTTTGAAGTGACTACATGTAAAATATTTCAAATAAAGATTTATATTTATTTTTTTTTTTTTTTTTTTTTTTTTGATATTTTCCAAATCGGGTATGATATAGCCATGGTTAGCAGTGGTGTAACTTTAATTGATGGTTAGTGTTCTGTAACCCAAAGAGGTATATATGCTACTGAACAAAACAACCAACTCATCTCGATAGCAATGTATAATAGTCATATTTACAAATATGTAGAATAGTACTATATATGTTATATCAATGCTCTATTATCATCTTTATTCTACAATTACGTATATTTTACTATTACCCTGACTATCAGGTCATCCCATAAGTTCTGTCCGAATTTTAACTTTTTGTTAAAATGAACGAAATTTAAAGAGTATTTTATAATGTCTAATGGAGCTGAACATTATTTTTATGTTTAGATGCATTTAAACCGATCAAATTTTATTTCAGAGAACAATATGATTAAATTTTGTTTGATTAAAAACCTGCTAACATGGAAGTACCCAAGAATCATTCGAGGCACATAATGCTTTATGAGTTCAAGAAAGGAAAACTCAGCAGCTGAAGCGGCTAGAAGCATTCACTCAGTTTATGGAGAGGAATGTGTGAATGAAAGAACTTGCAGAAGATGGTTTGCAAAATTCAGAGGTGGAGATTTCGCCCTTGAAGATGAAGATCGAACCAGACGTCCAGTTGAGTTTGATGAAAAGCTTCTTGGAGCAGCCCTTGAAGAAAATCCTGCTTTATCAGTTGAGGAATTGGCAGTGGTTCTCAGTCCAAACCATACAACTGTTCATCGTCATCTTCAACAACTTGGAAAAGTTCCTAAACTTGGAAAATGGGTGCCTCATGAATTGTCTGAAAACAACCTCAAATCCTGAGTTGACATCTGCTCTTCTCTCCATTCTCGCCAACTTGTTTCACCTTTTTTGGATAGACTTGTGACTGGCGACGAAAAATGGATCTTTTATTGAAATGTTAAGCATCATAGACAGTGGCTTGGTAAAGGGGAAGGACCCCAGTCACAGCTGAGAAGGGAACTTCATGGGCAAAAGGTTCTTCTTTCAATCTGGTGGAATCTCCAAGGAATAATCCACGTTGAATTCTTACCACCTAATGCAACAATTATTGCTCAAATATACTGTCAGCAATTAGAGCGTTTGAACCAAGCTTTGAAGAAAAAAAGACCTGCTCTAGTGAATCGAAAAGAGGTGATGTTTCATCAGGACAATGCGCGACCCGACACAGCAAGAATTACGTCACAAAAGATCGAAGAATTTGGTTGGGTGAAAATTCCTCATCCACCTTATTCTCCCGATCTTGCTCCTTCAGACTAGCATTTGTTTCGTAGCTTACAGAATCATTTGGAAGAAACAGCTTTTGTAACACAGGAAGAGTTTAAAACTGACATTTGTGAGTTCTTCGAATCAAAGCCAAAACAATTTTACAGTAATGGAATTAGTAAGCTTGTTAATAGATGGAAGGAAGTCATAGATAATCAGGGAAAATACATTGTTGATTGAATCTGTAATTAAATGTAACATTTGGTCACTTGTTTTCTTTATTCAAAATTCGGACAGAACTTATGGGATGAGCTGATAGTTTTGAGCATATTGGCTTTGTCGAAATTGGTCATCAGTCCAGATTATGCAATCTCCCACAGAAACTGCATCTAAGCTCCGCCTAGCATTGTTGCAGTATAAGCCACAACTGTGACCGAGCAGGCATCTACAACAGGGATTTACTAGACATCCTAGTAGATAGACATTCACTGATACGAGCGGACAGCCATATACATTTCTGAAGAATTCTCTTGTTAAATAAATGCTATCGCATGAGAAAGCAGACATTTTTTTCTTTCTCCATCTTTTTATCACTGAAAAAATTCTTTATGGATGTTGATCGGTAGATAATTGAACACACGGACGCGAGATTATGCGATTGAATAAACCTTTAAAGAAAGAAAGAAAAAAATAAAGGAAAGAGTTTGTTGAGTCAAAATGTGCGTAGATACATTTGGAGGCTGGATGGGTAAGAAACGTTGAAGTCAACTTCCCGATTTCGCAGAGATTAGCACTTGCTTCGCATGCACATCCAAATCTATCCTTTTGATTCTAATTTTTTTCTATTTTTTTTTTTTTTTTTTTTGCAGTTTATGTCTCACCAGAAATAAGGATCTTTCTTTCAAGCAACTCTTCCATTTCACAAAGTGTGGAATATTTAAATAACTTCTACAGTCAGATCCCGATCGATATACGAAAGTATCATGAAAAATTGGCTCACAATGTTTTTTGGGAAGAAAATGTCTATCAAAACGTATAAGGTATCCCATAGGACAACTTCTTCTTGGAAATTAAGATCCTTAAAAATAATTTTGTTTACACTATTTACATTATTCGAATTATTGTCCTCATCTTTGTCACCATATTTATTACAACGTTTCGGCCGTTGTACGCTCCGCCTTTCTTCAGGTGGTTGGAATGTCGAACTGAACCCTTTATTTCGCTCACTGGTGTAGACTGTTCTAGTTCCACGTGCCATGTTTAATGGATGTCAGTTGTCCTTAAGGACACATGTCACAGTGCATAAAGGCGTTAGTTAAATCCAGTGACAGAACCCAAAAAGTATGAGTTCAATACCCGGTAAAGGCAGTGGAGAACTTGGAGAGGGGAACTAACAGTTGATAACTGACATTAAACATGGCACGTGCAACTAGAACAGTCTACACCAGTGAGCGAAATAAAGGGTTCAGTTCGACATTCCAACCACCTGAAGAAGGCCGAAGCGTACAACGGCCGAAACGTTGTAATAAATATGGCGACAAAGATGAGGACAATAGTCCGAATAATGTAAATAGTGTACATAATACCTCATCTCAGAAATATAGACAGATACTGAAAGGCCGAAACGTTGTAATAAATATGGCGACAAAGATGAGGACAATAGTCCGAATAATGTAAATAGTGTACATAATACCTCATCTCAGAAATATAGACAGATACTGAAAGGCCGAAACGTTGTAATAAATATGGCGACAAAGATGAGGACAATAGTCCGAATAATGTAAATAGTGTACATAATACCTCATCTCAGAAATATAGACAGATACTGAAAGGCCGAAACGTTGTAATAGATATGGCGACAAAGATGAGGACAATAGTCCGAATAATGTAAATAGTGTACATAATACCTCATCTCAGGAATGCAAAGAGATAATTTGTTTGTGGACCACTTCATCTGCAACAGGTTAGAAACAACTGATGTCCACTCCACGCCGAGAACAATTCATTACAACCTTCTTCACATATTCCTAACGTTTCCGCCTAATCTGTGAAATTTTATTTACTATTTTTTTTATCCTCCTCAATAGAGTAGATAGGTTCACCTAGCGTCCGGTTAACACTCCTCCCCATTTTCTTTTTTTAACAGGAGTAGTGATTTATTTATTGTTTCCGGTTTAGGATTGCGTTTCCGGTACCTTCTAAAGCCTACTTCAACTATGCTTCTGACACTAACGCCAGAACTTTATTCATAAATTATTTTTTTCTTTCTCAATAGTAGCAGATATGTTTGCTTATCATCCGGTTCACACTCTTTTGAACAGGTGTAGATGTTTATCTCTTGTTTCCTGTTTAGGATTGGGTTTCCATTTCTTTCTCTATTTCCAGATTTTATAACGCCCCCGAAATGTTATTTAATTAATTAAATCTTGACCTCTCTGTTGTTAAACGTTATTTTTCCTGCATATCTCCAAGAACTTCACTTTTTGCTACTTACGCTAACACAACACCACACAACAGCCCTCTACCTTGAATGGCTCTTGGGCCTTGTATTGGTTGAATATTAATAAAATATATATAATTACAGACTGACATTCCTAACAAATTTTTCAGTCCAGGCTGAGAACAATTTATTGCAACCTTCTTCACATATTTAAATGATGGTCAGCACTACTAAGAATTTTTTTTTAAAAAGATGCATCCGGTCCACGCCGTGCATAGTTCATTACAAACTTCTCCACATGTTTAACAAAGTGTCTTCCACTCGTAACAAAAAGCGAAATGTATTCAATCCATGGTGAGAACAACTCATTGCAAACTACTCCACATGTTAAGCAGAATGTTTACAACTCCCAACACAACGTAAAAAAAAATGTTCGTTAATCCCTTTCCATATATTTAATCAATTGTCTGTGATTCCTAACAAAAAAGTAAAATGTGTCCAATCCACGAATACAGTTCATTACAACCCTTTTTTTATGTGCCGCGTCCTTTCAGTACGTAGGCGATCATGGCCCTCCACTTCTCCCTATCTCTTGTGGCTCGCAACAGATTTTGTGTTTCTGCCAACTCCCCCAGACCACACTCCGCCATCCACCTGCTCAAGCCCGCCACGTATGTCATGTGCTGCTTTCCCCGGTCTCTTTTTCCCTCTATTCGTCCCGTGAGTATCAGATTCTCCAAACCCTCCTTTCTCATCACGTCTCCCAGAAATTTCATCTGCCTCTTCCTTATGTTTACACATAAGCTTTCTCTTTGTTTGTATCCTTTCCAAGACCTCATCGTTGCTCACATGCTCAGTCCATGATATCCTCAGCATCCTTCTGTAGAACCACATCTCCGCGGCCTCGAGTCTCTTCTTCGTCCCTGAGGATACCGTCCAACATTCGCTGCCGTATAGGAGGACATATGTCACGTAGCAGCTCAGTATTCTTTTCTTTGTCACCATAGAAATCCTCCTGTTTCACACTACTCTGTCCAGCCTCTGGGATACATCCTTGGCCATCCCAGTCCGTCTTCCGATTTCAGCGACGCACCTACCGTCCTCCGTCAGAACATTTCCGAAATACTTAAACTTCCGCACATGTTGGATTTTAGTGTCCTCGGCCAGCAAATCGCATTTTGGGCTCATCCTTTTACTGATGACCATGCATTCTGTCTTCTTGTAGTTTATAGTTAGTCCCTTCTTCTCGCTCTCCGTCGCTACCTTCTGTAGGAGGTTTT
Organism: Acanthosepion pharaonis; assembly: GCA_903632075.3. NCBI lineage: Eukaryota > Metazoa > Mollusca > Cephalopoda > Sepiida > Sepiidae > Acanthosepion > Acanthosepion pharaonis. Next base: position 4,210,169 of record CAHIKZ030001369.1, on the reverse strand, counting down.
GTAGTTTCTTTTCCATGTCATCTGCGTATCTTACGTTGGTAAGGTTGTGATCGCCAATGATGAATTCTGGAAGGATCTCCAGTCCCCTCAGAATTACCTCGCTGTATAGGTTGAAAAAGTCCGAAGAGAAGACACACCCTTGCCTTACACCCTTTCCTATTTTTGTATATTCGTTGAGCTTATTCTCTATGCGAATGCATGCGGTTTGCTGCCATTATAGGTTCTTGATTTTCTGATATCTTTCCCGAATATATCTAGGTTGCTGAGACGTTCTAGCAGGTCTGGTAGGTTCTTCTACACATATTTAACTGAGTGTCGGCCACTCCTAACAAAAAACGCGATTTGTCAATTCCACGATGAGAAGTCTTCATTACGATGTTCTCCACATATGAAAAATATTGTCTGCCACTCCTAACAAAAACAAGCTTTCTGTCCACACCGAGAATCATTTATTACAACCTTTTCCATACATTTCACTGATTGTCTTTCATCCCTAGCAAAATACAAGTCGTGTCCAGTTCGCGCAACCTTCTCCACATTTAACAGACTGTAACTGCTAACAAAAGAACAAGATATGTCCAGTCAACACCGAGAACTTCTCCACATATTTCACAGACTTTCGGCCACACCTAACAAAATATATCTATTCAGTCCACGCTGAGACAATTACAACCTTCTCCATATAATTGTCTACCACTCCTAAAAAAAAAAGATTTGTCGAACATTTCATTATAACCTTTACTATATATTTAACAGACTGTCTATAACTCCTAACAAAAAATGCATCCAGTCCACGCCGAGAACAGTTCATTACAATCTTCTCCAACATATTTAACAGACTGACTGTCACTCCTTGAAAAAAAATTGAGCTGTATGTCATGCTCTTAATGGGTTACACGTCTCTTTGTGTTGATTCCTGATATTGAAATTGCACCACAGATGTAAACACCTTAAAGAATTGTCATATATATATATATATATATATATATATATATATATATATATATGAAAAATATAGTCTTAAGATGTGCTATATTTATGGAATAAAGTGCTCAATATCAGAGATAGAGCGTGTGTAAATATAAAAAGTGAACATAGAAGTCAACACTTAGGGCGACAGTTTGTTTCATGCTAGCATCAAACACACTCTCGCCTCTAAGTGTTGACTTATATGTTCACTTATATATATATATATATATATATATATATATATATATATATATATATATATATATATCAGTTACCTAGACTAATTTTCGATACCTAAAATTAAAAATTAATTTTTAAAACTGAAAAGGCATTCTTGAAGCTTTTTTTTTTGGCTTTAATTGAAAGATAAATGATGGGTGAGCACCTTTTTTATATCATTTTGAAGTACTCAATAATCTTGAAAATGTTGGAAAATATTCTCTGTAATCTAATTTCTGGAATGTTGACTTTAAATTTATTATAGTTATCGCTCTTATTTTCTGATAATGCACATTACGTAATATTTTATATACATAAAAAATCACGTAATATTTTATGTACATAAAAAAAATTAAAATTATTTTAAAAATCTTGAAGCAAAATATTTTGATTAGTAAATATAGTTTTCACTTAATAACAATATCACCTAACTGGATGAAAGTAATGCAGAATTTTAAAAGATTTATGTATCATAAATTATTATGATAAAAATTTTTAAAAAATGAAAAAAATACTTGTAAAAATTCATTATATATCGAAAAAATGTTTTCTTTAGACAATAATGTCCTTACTAAATCTTATTCATAAAAGCAATTAAAAGCTTTTTCTAATCAAATAATGTCATAGTTTTATTGCATCTTTTATTTTACGATTCGGAGCAGATTTTCGGGAAATGTGTAGTAGTTTGAAAAAAATTGTTGATTTACATTCTACAAGGAGTCCTGCTTTTAACTAATAAAAATAATTTTCTGGTGGAAATTTACTTCCTCAAAATTTCATGAAATTACGTAAGTGAGGGGGTAACATATGCAAAAGAAGATTTTTTTTTAAAAATTTCAAAAATAATATCATTCATTTGTGAATAAGTGCCGAAAGTTTCATTAAAATCCGATAATTATTTGATTTTTGCAAGAATTTCCAAATCAATTTGTTTTTCACCGGAAAAAGCGCAAAAACATTAATCGTAAATATTACATCAACCGCTGACGCAAAAAAAAACAAAAAAAACACAAGATTTTTAATCAAAATTTCCAACGTGTTAGAAAATAATAAAAATATTTTGGTCTTTCCTCTTAATAGTAACACAAATATTTTGACGATAAATTTTGTTTTTATTCAGTTTGGTACCCTTTTTTCATTATGCTATGCTGATTTTCAGCGAAAAAGTGGATGTACCTAATATATATATATATATATATATATATATATATATATATGAGGTGCTGAATATAACATCAATCTGCTAAGTGAAAAATTTTATTTGTATTAATCCTATATATATATATATATATATATATATATATATATATAGAGAGAGAGAGAGAGAGAGAGAGAGAGACCTCCACAAAAATGCGATAACTAAGGTTTGATATGAACTTTTAAAATATAAAAAATCATTCTTGAATCATTATTTTAGTTTTAATTTCAAACTAATAGATTAAATTTAATATTTCCAATGAGCAAAGTGCTTTCCTGTATTTCAAAAACTAATTTAAATTTACTAGAAATAATTTATTTTTTATTTTTCCTAAAATAGATGATTATGACCCCTATTTTTAGCCGTTTTTCATCTCAATATAATTCTCTTTATTAAAAAAATGCATATATTTTTCATGCAGGTAATTCAGCCTTACTCTCTCGTTATGTATTCTAATTGCATAATAATGCTGAAGACAATCGTTTCAATTTTTGTCGAGGGTGATGGGCATTTTCTTTAATGTTCTTGTTCAATTTACCAAGCGTAACTTAGATGTGGCACAAGACCGAAAGAATGGAGAACCTAGTGAGGATTGAAATCACTAATCTGTCGTAATTGATCTAAAGCGACAGGCCAACTAACCATTACCCCCACGTCGAAGGGCTTTTTTGCGCCGGTGTAGTTAAGTTGGCTGAGGTTTTAGTTGTTTGTTTTTTTTTTATATATAGTTGGTGGTACTAAAGTTTATTCGAATCAATCAGTGTGTCTAAAAAATGGATTCTGTTATTTAAGCGCATTTAAGGACGGCGTTATATTTTAAGTTTTTTTTTTTTTTTCGCAAAGAAAGGAGAGGGAAAGATACTAGTTGCTTTTCAGTAAGAAAACGAAAGAAAGAAAAAAGGAAAGTAAGAAGAAAGAATGAGATTAAGCTGATACGAACAGATACTACACTTTAATCTTAACAAAAAGACCGAGAAGCGATGTTTTTTGTTCCCCCACAAGGACGAGATTTGACACAAGGTCTTTTTAAAGTTGGGGACCGGAGCGCATACACCCGGGCAAGGGACAAAAATTGCTTACAAACCCCGCAATCGTCGGTTACGCTGGCCTCGATGCGAGCACCGATCCCTCCCTCTGGTGCAATGGGAGGGTGTGGCTTCGGGCAGCTGTTCCCCAGGGCTGGGCACCTCTTCAGTATAATTTTCTCAGATGCCCTTCTGTCCCTAGACATTGAAGCCCCTGAGCGCACTCTGCCCAAAGACAGAGACGCAACTGAGAGATGATAAGCCATCTTAGCCAAAAGTCAGAGACGCGATTGTATTTTCTTGTTGTCCCACGCTGGCAGGATGTGACACACAGTCAGTTTAATGTGGGAAACCCGTGCGCGTGGACCCCTCGCAACCGTCGATTGTGCTGGCATCGGTATTACTACTGACCCCCCTCTTTAGTGCAATGAGGGAGGTACTGCTGAGAGCAGCTGTTCCCCGAGTCCGGTCACCTCACAATAAAAATTTTCAGTTGTGCTCTGGCCGATGACAGAGCCACAACTGAGAGATGAAATGCAGTTCATTCGCCCGAGGGAAAATACTATTTGATCACAGCCAAAAGGCCGAGAGTATTTTTCAGCATACTTACGTCGCTAACAAATGTGACACAAGGTCGAAATTTAAAGGGGTTTTAACGGCTATGCCATGAAAAAATTGCCCAAGCTCCCTCGCGCCTTCCACATTTGAGGACACCTCAGGCATCGGGCAATAAATCCAACCCCCTCCCGATGTAGAGGTACAGCCTGGGGGGAAGCCCCCGCTGGAGCTCGGACTTAAAATTATTTGAACATCCCCGAATCTAAAGACTGAGAGACCATCACAGACACGATAATAGCGCCATTTTTCGGACAGAACGACGGAAATTGAGTAAAATCCAGATACTATAACATTGTCTGTTGAATTATTTTTAAATTATTATTAAGAGGAATATTCTTAAGACGGGGATTTGTTACGACAATTACCCATCATAAAACATAGGACAGATTTAATAACCTCTGCTTGCACAATCTTTGATGACGAAATAAAAAAAAAAATGAAACAAACATAGATTTAAAATAATTTCGCTAACCACATGAATGATAAACAAATTACCATAATTCCCCAGGTATAATACGCCTTCATACTTAATACGCACACCTACAATTGTGCTGAAAATGTGGGAAAATGCTTCTACTCTTGCATAATTCGCACCCCTTGTTTGGTAATCAAACCCTATAAATTGTATCTTTCCAATTTCATTACGGCCAGCGTTTCCTATTATTTTAAAAAATGCTTTTAAACGTAAAAAAATATTATTCTAATTTAGTTTTATGATAATTCTTATTTTATTTTACGGCAATTTTTTAAAGATTTTTTGTAGCTGTGCATAATACGCATCCCTGATTTTGCTTATTATTTTTTTAGAAAAGTGAGTATTATACATGGGGAATTAGAGTAACCCAACATTTGAAAAGAAAATTAAATAAATAATGATTCAAACAATAATAATACACTATTCTACAGGAACCAAATACATAATTGTCATAAACTAGACAAAAAAGAAAGCTAACACATAAATCAGTGATTTTCAATCAACGATGTGCCGTGACTCACTTGTGTTCACTGATAGGTATATCACGAAATTTTTTCTTGGTGAATTAACCCATTAACTGCCAATTTTTTCTGTTATGAGCATTTTTGGCCCAGACATGTGTCTTAGGAGTTTATTTATTCCTTATGTTTAATTTCAGTAGTTACCATTGTCATTTTTATAGAAACTAGAACATCAAATATATATGTGTATAAAACATCAAAAAATAATATTGATTAGAAATAATAAAAAACTATTTCTAATCAATATTATTTTTTGATGTTTTATACGCATATATATTTGATGTTCTAGTTTCTAGACTATTTGGAAAAGTATTTTTTATACTTCTCAAAATAGTCATTATTTGTCTACTCGTGAAATGTAAAATTACGACAGAAAGTGTCTTCTTACGGCTAATAATAAAAACTTTAAAGGCTAACTGTTGTAAAATATACCTCTGCAAATGCAATGTATGTAAGCAATTCAATGTAAATACAAGGAATAACATGTAGTGAGTTTAATTTTAACAGATCCCTAAATGGGGTTCATAGCAGGTAATGGGTTAATTAAATTATTTTCGTAGAGTGCAAAGCATCATAAAAGTACATAACAAAATTAAAACCCCTTTAAGTTTTTCTAACAATAATTTGCCCCACCTCAAAATAAAAATAAAAATAAAAAATGAAAAAAAAAAAAACTATTTAAGTTTCAGTGGTAAGGTACCATTGAGGATCAAACACTCAAAGAATTAGCATCTATTTTTATTTTTTACATACCAAAGTGAACTGTGCAGTTGGTTGCAATCATAAGGAAGCGAAAACTGCAATACTTTGGCCATGTCATCAGGGTCCAGAACCTCTGCATCCACATCCTGGGGGCTGGATACAAGAGACCGAGGAAAAGACGACAGGCTGATGACCACAGATATTGACCAGGGAAAACGCTGGCGGAGTGTACGTTCGTGGCAGGGGAGACAGTGGAAAGCATTGTTGCAATTGTTCATGGTTCCCCGACTCTCAGCAGCGGGGGAGAGGAGGAATCAAGCGGCATACCAAAATTGACACCTGAAATTTTCCTTATTTTCTTAGATGGATAATCCTATCTTTCGTCTGGTAAATGAGCTGAGTCCCTTCAGGACCTGGCCGATCATGGCTCTCCAGAGATACTCAAAATAAAATTTGACTTTATATCCTCTTTTCTCTCTCTTCTCTCTTTCTCTCTCTCTCTCTCTCTCTCTCTCTCTCTCTCTCTCTCTCTCTCTCTCCCCTTGTTCCGCCATACACTTACACAAACTCGTTGAGGAGGTTACTCGTTGTTTCTCCCGGTTTCTCTTACCATCAATATGTCCTGCAAGTGTTATATTCTCTAAGTCATCTTTTCTCAATGCCAAAGATTTCAACTGTCTCGTTCTGATTGTAAGTATACCTTGTCCTTCCTTTTTTTATGTTCCCCATTCCTCATGTTCTATCCCTGATATTCTTTATCGATAGAACCTCATCTTTGTGACCTTCTTTAAATCATTTCACACAAAGCAGAACAATAAAAGTCACTAAATGCAAGAAATTACTGAGAGTGAAAGAAAAAATAAAGATGACAATGAAATGAAGATTGAAACTGCATTTGAATTTTTTAAGATCGTAGTTGACGGGAAAGCGGGTACAGAAGAAACTATTAGAATAGAACTTACGGTTACAACTATCAATTTCAACAATATAGTGTAATCATGAGACCTAGCCGACAATCTAGTACTGCGTTTAAAGTCATGATGCCGTGGTACCAAAGAAGAAAGCTCTTCAGTACTATTACTGTTAAAATATTTATAGAAGTGGCACAGGGAAGCAACGTTACAGTGGTAGGAAAGTGACTGAAGCCGAGATGCCAGGTTAGGACCGATAAAGTTGCCGATGCTTCTTTGGATATTGTTAAGAATCGCTAGTTATAAAGCAGAAGTCCCAGACCAGATGTGGCAACAATACTAGGTGCATGGACAAATTGTAGACATATAGATGTGCTGCATAGAGTTTGTCTTAAAAAATTGTTTAGCAAAGCCATAGTGAACTGACATTCCGAACATAGCAACTGATTCATTAGAATCATTCCACTTCATGTCAAAAGAAAGTGGCAGACCAAGAAGGCAATGATTTGCTCACTTGGAGGTTAGCATCAGCCATACTAATGGATGACAAAAAAATGTCAAGATGATTAAAAGAGAGCAGATTTGTTTTTTTTTTAAGTTTTCTTTTCAGTGCTATTCAATATTGTAATGATAGTTTATGTTGATTGCTTGCTTTGTGTTGAGGGGTTCTCCCCTTTTTATACAAATAGATTCACCCAGTGTATACATATACTACGGCTACGTGAAGACCCGAGAGAGCAAGACCGAAGAGTCAAGTCCAGAGTGACAAAGTAAAAGGTTGTAGGTAACCGGAAGAGTGAGGGTGAGGTAACAGTGTTGTAGGAGTCACAGTGAGCGAGCACGTAGACTCAGTAAGAAGTCATACAGCGATACTTCAATACCAAAGACTGTATATATATTTTTCTACTAACCCGTATTCCTGGAACCACTAACCTGCTTTACCAGTTTGTATTATTACGTTAATACATTATTTTCATATATTCATTCCTGGCGTTTGTTATTTATTGGTACCGGATTTCAAACCGGAATCCACAACACTTTGTTTGTTTAACGGCATATCAACTCTTTATGGGTCATTTAATGCCGAAATTTAATTTTCTACTGAGCTTTGAATTAATAAAAATATGAGATGTTATTCTGCTTTCCCAATTGAATACATGGTAGATGATACTCAGCTTTTGTGCATATATATTTTTGTGTGGACATAATTACTAGAGTCGATGATATGCCTGTTTTATGTTTGTAAATTTGTTGAAGTTAGAATTTGAAATACAGTTTGGTTTCTTTAAGAAATTGTAGGATATTATATGGATTAATGTCATGAGACAGTTCTTTTATGTTGGCTGTTTAGCTGTTTTTGTTTAGTGACATATCAACCTCTATGGGTTATTTAATGCAGAAATCTAAATAATTTGAATGCAATTGTATGCCCTCAACCACAGATAAAATGTATTTCTTGCCATTCTGCCTTAAAATGTATCGTTGGTTATTTTATTATAAATATGCATTGTTGGTGCTTTTTTATGTAAAATTGTACTGCTGGTATTTTTACTATAAAATGACTTTTTATACTTCCATACTGTTTTATTTGGGGTTTCAATATCTGCCCATAGTTTGGGCCCTAACAGGTGCTACAACACCGGGTCAGGGTGAACCTTAGAATAACAGCATGTAAGAGATGGTTTCATGCTCCTCAAAACCTCCAAGCTCCCGATCAGAGCCTTTGCTGCCGGATGTAGTTTATCGTCATACCTAGGACTGTGATCGTAGTTCGGTCAAGAGTATAACGCTGTTGAGACATTTCGGGAAAATATGTCGTTTTTATAATCATGGAATCCTAACTGACCGGCAAATAGAAAAACGTTTAACATAGTTTCGTACTGGAAAAAACGTCATTGGAAGAAGACGACAGAACGTGGGCGTTCGTCAGGCTTTGATGGTGAAGCTCTGAAGTCATTAGTGGAAAAGTAATGCACGGCAAAGTAGTCAGGGATTAGCAACGATGTTAAACACATCAGAATCAAGCATATGCCGACACTTAGAAAAGTTAGGGAAAGTCAGCACGCTGGAGTATTAAGTTCCCAACACTCTTAGCGAAAAAGACCAAAGCTGATCGTTGCTAAACGAAAACGGAAATTACTTTTGATTCAACAGTCATTAACAAAAATTTAAGACCATCTTGTAATGTTAATATCTTAAATTAAACATTACTACAGTAACAAGTAAGGTATGCCAGAACGAGAAAATGTTACACATAAATTTGTACAGTACACTGTTCTCTATTCATTTCAGATCAAACAGTTCTACGGTCTGTATTTTGTACGATCTCTTTCGTTTTTTATTAGATACGGTCGGATTTTATTGATTGATTTGTTTGTTTAACGGTATATCAACTTTTCATGGGTCATTTGATGCCGAAATTTAATTTTTTTGATAGCTTTGAAGTAATAAAAATATATGTAGTGCTGAATTTTGATTGGGATTTCACTATTTGCTCATAGCCGGAACCTTAATAGGTGCTCCCTCCAATCTCCCAATCAGAGGCTTTGCAACTGGATGTAGTTTATCGTCAATACCAAGAACGAAGGCTACGGTAGGTGCATGCTGAGAATCAAGTTGTTACCGGAATTTCTTTTATCCAGACTTCTTTAACAGCTTCTCTCAGTATTTCAGTACTAATAATAATATTGATTTGCTGCAATTTTGTTTTCGACCATTTCTCCCGTAAATTTCCAATTGATTTCAGATCTGAGCTGTTCCCTGGCCAATCCAGTGTTGTCACGTTGATGCTGTTCAAATATTTCTGAACGACTTTTGACCAGTGGTATAGAGTACGATTATGCATAAATATTGTGCACTGATGAATGTGCATATGCAGTTCCATTTCTCCTGCAATAGTTCCACATACTTTGCATTTTTTTCTTTTTTTTTTCTTTTTTTTTTTTTTTTTTTTTTTTTTTTTTGGTAAGGAATACAATAAAAGAGTTCCAGATTTGGACATCGCTCCCCAAATCATCTCGTTTGGTGGGAACTTCTTTCTTTCTTTTTATGTGCTATGTCCTTTCAGGGCGTAGTCGAAGGCCGTGCAATGATAGCCTAGGGGTAGAATCTCTGACTGATACTAAATCGGTCGAGTTTCGATCCAGGCTTGAAGCAATCGGGCGTCTAGTCACATTGCAGAGCTGCGAAGCAGGCTGTAGATATTTGGTCGGAACTGCATAGTCTGAATTGTGTACTTTTCATCAAAGCCCCTACCAGGATGTTTTCTCATATTTCTTTTACGCATAACGAATTGTTGCCGAGTAGATTCATCAGAAAACAACTTTGCGCCAGTCTTCAGCTATCGAGATTTCGTGTTTCTAGACTTATTGGATTCCAGAGCTGCTTTTAGCCATAGTTTACGATGCGGTTGGAATGATTCAGACCAAACTTAATTCTCAGACGACGTGAGAATTAAGTTTGAGGTTGATCCACGCTCCTCAAAACATCCAGTCTCTCGATCTGAGACCTTGCTACCGGATGGTGTTAAAG
>CAHIKZ030001369.1:4182500-4185000 GCA_903632075.3 Acanthosepion pharaonis | reverse complement strand
TTGTTTTTGGGGAGTACAAAGTTAAGAAGATGAATAAAAGCCATAATTATAGGAATTTTGAAAGCAAAGCTGCTTAGGGCAAGATAAATTTAGTTGGGTATTTATCTACACATCTTCTCCTGAAATAGTTGTTTAGATAGATAGATAGATAGATAGATAGATAGATAGATAGATAGATAGATAGATAGATAGATAGATAGATAGAAATTCTCGTGAAATGTATGACAAGTTTCAATTACAAATATATGAATGTGCATGTGGGCACGCATGCGCACAAGCGTGAGCGCTTCGGAGGTGTAGCATAGTGCTTTTTTTTTAATATATTTACTTTAATTTCAATATACCTATCAAATGATTGCGCCAAGAATTATACACACGCACTAATTTCAAATTATGATACATATCAGTGTACACAATTCACACACACACACACACACACACACATACACACACACACACACACAGAAGACAGACAGATAGATAGATAGATAGATAGATAGATAGATAGATAGATAGATAGATAGATAGATAGATATTCTCGTGTATATTTGTGGAAATTGTGAAGTAGTCTGATAAAGCGTTATAAACTTGTATTCTCTTTTTACGTTGTTTCCTTGAAATACATTAAAAACAACAGCCCTTTTCATTTACTTCCTTTCCAGTTTCCACCTATATATGTATATATATATATATATTATTAATTAACAATTATAAAAAAAAATGTTATAAACGCTATATAAATGCAATCATGTTTCAGCACTATCGGTGCTGTTTCTTCAGGTGGTTGTGGTTAACCTACCTTACACTTGTATATATATATATATATATACGCACGCACACAAAATAAATATATATATATATATATATATATATATATATATTGGCTTGGCCAAGACTTCGTTCTCATAGTAAGTAGAAAATTTACTTAACCAACCAACCAAATATATTAGCAAACCAATATATATATATATATATATATATATATATATATATATATATATATATATATATATATATATACACACACACACACACACACATATATATATATATATATATATATATATATATATGTTTGTATTTATTTAAATGTGTGTGTATATATATGTGTGTGCGCACGCTCAAGAGTGGATTCTAAAAGTTATTGGCCTGCCTAAGAAAGGATTTTTTTTTTAAATTTAATCTGATTTGGTCATTTGTTCAGAATTTTGAGGAAATGGGACGAGCCGAGAATTTTTCATCACACCATTTTCTTTGTAATTTCTTTTTCTTTTCCCGCGTTTTTATCAATTAGTCGAGAGATAAGTACTTAAATATTCCCGATGTTTTCGGTTCAGGATTATTTTTTAATTTAAATATAATTAATTCGATAGCAATATATCTTCATAATTGTTACCTCTGCTGGATTAATATAAGGTTTTCTTTTTTTTTTTTTTTTTTTTTTGTCGGCAAGATTTCTCAGTTCAAATAAATAATTGAATAAAGAAATAAAAATAAAAATAAAAAATATCATGATTAATGTCAAGTCATGCGCTAAAAGACGAGAAAGATGGAAGCGTCTTCCTTACGTTATGTCAGTTGCAAACGTGAAGCCGCGTTCTTTTCCCGATTCTTACGTCATTACCCTTTCTTCTCTTTCGTTCCATCATTTTGAGTTGTCGTTTTTTTTGTTTTTTGTTTTGTTTTGTTTTTTGTTTTTTTTTCGTACTTCTTTCTTTTTTTACTCATTCCGTTTTGCTTTCTTTTGTTTCTTTGGAATCTTCGTTTTCTCTTCACAATACATTTCTTTCTCCTTTTCCTCATCTTTAAAAAGAAATGTTTTTCTTTCTTTGTTTCCTTTCGTACATTGTTATTACCTTCCTTTTTCATCATTTTAAATATGATTAGTTTTCCTTCTTTCTTTTTTTCATTCTGGTATTTCCTCGTTTTTCTTAAATTTCTACCATCAATCTTTTTTTCAGTAGCTTTTCTTTGTTTTTCCTTCATTTTGTATGTCTATATTTCATCGTTTTCTTTCCTTTTTTTTTTTCTTTCATATTGAAATATCCATTTTTTCTTCTTTTCATATTGTTTATTTCGTGATATTTTTTCTTCTTTCACTTTCTCTATCGCTTGTTTTCTTGTTTATTCTTAAAAAAAAATTATTTAGCCATTACTTTCTTTCACCTTTTTTCTTCCATTCTATCATTTCTTGGGCTGCCATTTGAGCGTCTTTTCTTCCTTCTTTTCTTTCTTTCTTTTTTTTTTTTTTCTTTCCCTGGATGCTTTCTTCGTTTTCTTTCTTTATGTTTCTCTGACAATTCATGTCTAATTTTATTCATTCCAATTTCTTCTTTTACGTTTGTTTACATAAAGACATTTTTTTTTCTTTTTTAGTAAACGGGTGAACTGAAAACAAGCAAAGACACACGGTCACAGAAACATATGCAAAGTCTCTTTTTAAAACTGATGCTCACTCTCTCTATCTCTTTCTCTCTCTCCCTCTTTCTCTCTACGTATA
>CAHIKZ030001369.1:4175000-4180000 GCA_903632075.3 Acanthosepion pharaonis | reverse complement strand
GCATCTTTATTATAAACAAAGCTAAAAGATTATTAGAATTATAATATAAGTCATAGATCTTAAGAAATACCTTAGATTTATCAACTATTATAAAATATTCAAAATGTCCAATGTAATTCTTACAAATAATTCATCACTTCAAATTCTAACCTATGTGAAAATAATGTTTATGAATTCTTATGTCCTTTGGGAGATTGTATCTCCAACACCACTAACAATCAAAAAACAACATTAAATTCTTATGTTGGCCACAGATGCACCACGCTTTCCCGTAGCTTAACTTGTCATTTGTCAATATATATATAATGCTACTGTGATCAAAGGAGAAAACAGTTCACTACGACGTAGATGTCTGATTACAAGATCATCTACAGTAAATTTGCGCCCTTGCTCTTACAACCTTTCACCATTCTTGGCAAATCTTCTATTATCACAGTGTGGGATACCTACTTACAAAAGTGATGGAAAGAAAAAGAAAAATGAGTCCAAAGGAATTCGGTTAGATATAAAAATAAAAAAAAATGAAAATAAAAAAATTCTAAAATCCACAACACCCCTGGGGTGATGCGAATTTTAGATTTTTTTTTCCAGCCGAATTCATTTAGAGTCTTTCTTTCCATCACTCAGTATGAATTATTTTTCTCATCTGATCAAAGGAGAAAATAATTCACTACTACGTAAATGTGGAGATAGTGTCTTAACCACAAAGTCATCCACAGTAAATTTGCGCCCTGGCTCTTAAAACATTTTACCATTCCTGATAAATCTTCTAATATCAAAATGTGGAATATCTCCACACAAAAGTGACGGAAAGAAAAAAACGATTCTATATATATATATATATATATATATATATATATGGGATAAAGACGCGTTTCGTCCTTTAGGACTTCACCGGACTAAATTTGTTATGTTGGTAGAACTACACATGCGCACGACAGAGGGATGCTGGGATTTTTTTTCTAGCCGAATTCATTTGGAGTCCCTTTTTTTTTTCTTTCTATCACTCTGTGTGAATTATTTTCTCACCTGATCAAAGGAGAAAATAATTCACTACTACGTAAATGTGGAGAGAGTACCTTAATTCGTAAGGTCATCTACAGTAAATTTGCGTCCTGGCTCTTAAAACATTTCACCATTTCTGGTAGATCTTCTAATATCAAAATGTGGAATAACTACTTACAAAAGTGATGGAAAGAAAAAAATTCTAAATGAATTCGGCTGGGGAAAAAAAAAGTTCTAAAATTCCCAGCAGCCTTCTGTCGTGCGGATTTGTAGTCTTACCAACATAACAAAATTTAATCCGATGAAGTCCTGAAGGACGAAGCGCGTCACTGGTAAACTTTTTTCACTTTGTCATACAATTTCCCCAATATTGTTTTTGATATATAAAAATATATACCGTCATCTCATCTCGAATATCAATATTCTATCATCAACATAAATATTAAATGTGTGTAAAAGTGACTAAAAGATTTGTCTTTAACAAAAATATATTCATGTGAAAAATATTGATGATATTGAAGGCAGATCAGCAAAAATCGAGACCCAATATATACACCGTAAAATCTATCACATGATGCAAGCTTACAACCGTTCGTTGATAGTCATAAATCATCGGTTGAACTTCCAACCTCACATGATCTCTTATCATTGAGTCCTTGTGTCATACTTAGCTTAGCTTACTGAAGATTGCAAAAGTGTCGATAGTAAAACATATACAAACAAATATAGTTTGACATAGTTTGATCTAGTACAATGTTAAATCGACGAGAGTAGAAGTAGAAAGATTGTGCTGCGCCATTATTTTGATTGAACAAAGACGGCCTGCCTACCTGAAAAATATACATTCGAAATTATATTTTTTTACCAGTACACCAACCAACTTGTCCTCGTAAGAACCAAAACAGCTATCCTACCAAAGATGTGGCCAAAATATCTGCGAATATTATGCGAATGCTGATTTTCAAGGCAGGCAAACACTTCTTAATTGATACAACACAATCTTCTTCTTATTCATTCCACATCAGATAGCCTTATGCCAGACTAAGAGTAAGAAATATCTGTAACTTTATGCGCATGCCCAAAACTTTTCCTTCGATTTTTCTGTCGAAAAGAATAAAATAAAAAGAAAGGATCGATATTAATGCTTTCTTGCAGTCTTCCTTTTTATTAAAGAGTCTTACTCTTGTTCTTTTTCTTCTCCTCCCCGCTCTCTCTCTCTCTCTCTCTCTCTCTCTCTCTCTCTCTCTCTCTCTCTCTGTATATATATATATATATATATATATATATATATATATATATATATATATCATTCTCTTTCTCTCTCGCTCCCCAGGTCTCTTTCGGTCTCTTGATCACTTTTTTCCTGATTCCAATGGATTCAATTTTTTTAATCCTCTCACATTTTCTTTGCCCCCTTTTCTCTTGAAGATAGATAGATAGATAGATAGATAGATAGATAGATAGATAGATAGATGCAAACTCGCAGGCATGCATGCACACACACGCACAAACATGTATACACACACACACACAAACGCACATAAATATATATATATATAGCTGAGTCTTTTTATATATATATATATATATATATATATATATTGTGTAATATTAGTATGTTTGTAGGAGGAGAGTGTTTAATTTCAGCTTCACGCTTCAAGCGATCTTCAGACCATGAGTCACCACTCCTTAGATGGCCCTCTTTCTCTACTTTTCTCTCTTTCTCTCTCTCTCTCTCTATATATATATATATATATATATATATATATATATATATATATATATATATATATATATATATATATATATATTGCAAATGTGTTTGTATAATGTAAATCGGTATTGATAAGAATAGGTCAGCCTATCAGAAAGATTCGATTGGCAACAAGGCTAACAGTGTACGAGACTAACTTGTATCTTATAGACATCATATAGATATATACATATACCTATATGAGAGAGAGGCGGTAGGTAGGTAAGTTTGATTACTTTTCATTATCATATACACACACGTACTCAAATGGGAAAAGTGGATAGAGAGATTTAAGCTGCTTTCAACCAGAACAATATACGCGTGTTATTGTGCAATATCCATTTCCCGTATATATATATATATATATATATATATATATATGTGTGTGTGTGTGTGTGTGTGTGTGTGTGTGTGTGTGTTATGGTTGTGGGTGTGTTTGGGAGAGAGAGAGAGGTGCTAGACGCCTGATGAATATCATCATATTGAATACCTTTTCGTTTTTCACCGAATCTAGGCAGGTCCATCCCAGAAGGGAGTTCGGCTCAATACAATCTTACCGTCTCTGTATTTTCCCTTAATGTGCTCTTCTAAGTTAAGCCTTTCTATAGTCGTGCACCTTTATTTAATACATGTATACATACAGTACATATTACGATAACGCAAAAATATTAGAAAAAAAAAAACACTCTGTTTTGTTCTAAGCAACCTCATAAATCCAACCTTGTAGAATATGTAATCCTTCCGCTCTCGTCAGCTTTTGCGGATTTTTTTTCTTTCTTTCTTCCAAGAATTTGATTTATTTCATTAAGAGAATTCGGAAACGACTACAGAAGATGGTAATCTAAAGGTACAGTGTGCGTTAAATAGGGCTGGGTGTCTGGCACCAATTGTTTGAGTTTAAACCAGAAGTTTGCATAGTAATTTTCCAAACGAGGCAAGCAGGTTTGAAAGATTGGTGATACTTAGTTTTCCAATTCTACCCTCCTCCACAAGCCCAATTTCGGTTTGTGTCAGAGTAAGCTGAATAATGTGAATAAAATAATTATAAATTTTACTTAATTTCTATAACTAAAAAAAATAAAAAATAAATAAATAAAAAAACTCGACCAGAAAAATACTTCAATTTAGTTTTGTTTCTTATCCTGTCCCACCTCCGGTCATCCTAAATCGCTTCCCATCTCTTTGTTTCATTTTTTTTTTTTTTTGATTCATCCCAAGCAAGGCGATAATGCCACTAAGACGTGTTGGAAAGCGAATGAGAAGACGGAACCAGAAACCCAATCTTAAACAGGAAACGATGGATAAACCTTTACTCCGATTCAAAAAACCGAGCAGGAGTCTGAACCGTACGATAGGCGAACCTACCTACTTTTTATCGTTCATTTAATTCTCACTCTTCTTCTCTCTCTCTCTCTCTCTCTCCTTCTCTCTCTCCTTCTCTCTCTCTCTCTCTCTCTCTCTCTCTCCTATTCTATTCTATTCCTTCTTTTACTTCTGTTTTCTGCTGACCCTTAAAAAAAAAATCTTTTTCCTTGTTCGCTCTTACGACTCTCTTTTTTTCTCTTTTCTTCTTTCTCTTTGTCTACAATATTTTTTTTTTATCTTGTCTCAACTCTTTTACTATCTCATCTCTTATTTCTTTCTTCTATTCGCTAGATTTCACTTGTCCTATCAATCTTCCTTTCCTCTACTCCTTCTCTCGTGCTATCCATGTTCATCTCTATCTCTCTCTCTCTTTCTCTTGTCTCTCTCTTTCTCTTGTCTCTCTCTATTCACTCTCTTTTCTCTTCCCGCTAACCTTTTTTCTTCGCTAAATCTCTCCTGATCAATTTGCATCAGTACCACATAAATTTAACCAATCTCATTCCTTTTTCCTCTCTTTCTCCATCTTTTCTTCTTTTTACGTCTCACAAGGTCTCTCCAACTCAGCCCCCACCCCGACACTGACTTTTGTATTATGCAATCTCTTACTATGTATATTGTTTTTTTTTTTCTTCCTCCTCTTCTCCCTTTGTTTCTCTGTCTCAATGTATTTCTTGTGTCGTTCTATCTTCTCCCTCTATTTATTTGTCTTCTTTTTCTGTTTTTTTTTCCTTCTCTTTCTTGCATATAATTCTCTCTCTTCGTCATCTCTTTTTCTTTTTCTTCCATCGATTAACTCTCTGCAATCTTTATCCTCCCCTATTATTATGTGTCTCCATCTTTCCCTTTTATTGTCACTTTCTCACTACTTATACCACTC
>CAHIKZ030001369.1:4167500-4172500 GCA_903632075.3 Acanthosepion pharaonis | reverse complement strand
TTTCTCATTCTTTCTTTTTTATTTGCCTATCAATGTATTTCTTCTTTCTTTCTTTCTTTCTTTCTTTCTCTCTCTCTCATTTCTCACTTTTTATCTTTAGCACTCTCTTCCTCTTTCCCTCTTTCACAATACCCTGCCTTTCTTTTTTCTTTTTACTCTTTTTTTTCTCTCTCTCCTTATCTATCTATTTATCTATTTATATCTCTCTCTACATATATATATATATATATGTGTGTGTGTGTGTGTGTGTGTGTGTGTGTGTCCATCTATCTCTCACTCTCATCACTATATCATTCTCAGCCCCAAAATTTTGAAACACTGCTAATAAATAAGGTTGATTAATAAAGTCGTTGGTAAAGATTTGTGCAAATTTAGGAAAGTGGTCCCTGTGAGAATTCCAAACTGTTTGTCGTGTATGCAAACAGAAAAACGCTGAGGTTACAAACGCGATAAATAAAACCTGTGAAACGGGTTCAAATTTTACTTGGGGCGATATATATTTACTTCATGAGAATAGACTGGAAAATCCGCTTCTCCACTCTACCCCATCATCAAATCACTTAACTACAAACGACTTGTCACTGATATACCACGATGTTAAAAGTAAACACTTGGTAAAAACGCTCTCCCAGAGAAACTTTACCCGTCCAGACAATATAAGCAAATTTTTAAACTTGACAAGGGTCACTATTAAGGTGTATCAATAAGTCCGTAGCCTGATAGTTGGTGATATTTGTTTTGAAATTTTCACGGCATAGTCCGATATCTATAAGCAATAAAAAAAGTGTTCGAATAAGTGCAATGGCAAAAAAGTAAAATAAGAGAATATTTCAATTGTATATATATATATATATATATATATATATATATATATATATCCGCCATATATTTTAACATATATATATATATATATCGCCCAACATCATAGAGACACATTTGTAGTGACAAAACATAATTTTAATTGTGTAGCAATTTTAACATGTTTTTGTTTTTTAATATCTTAAAATATATATATATATATATATATATATATATATATACTCTTTTACTCTAGTAATTTTTATGTTAAAATAAGTGACTTTTTTTTCATCTAAATATACCTTCAGGTACATGGTTTAATTCTGAGAAAATACATATTAGATAGATAGATAGATAGATAGATAGATAGATAGATAGATAGATAGATAGATAGATAGATTTCATACTAATGCGCTGGAAAAATCCACTTCTCGCTCTCTGCGCATCCTCATATTACTCGACCGAAAAAGTCTCGTCACTGATATACCACGATTTTTTTTTTTTGAGCAAATCACTCTCCAATAGCATTTTTGCCAGCCCAGACAATGGCACCAAATTCTAACCCTAACACGGGTCACTTTTAAGGTGCATCAATAAATCCGTAACATGACAGCTATTAGCTGATATTTTTTAGGAAATTTTCACGACATTATGTTCGATCTCTATAAGCAATAGAAAAGTATTAGAACATGTGCACTAACAAAAAATATAAAAATTAAAATCAGAGAATATGTTGAAAAATAAATACGTTGTTACACCTTTTTCTATTATTAGGTTGTGAATATATTGCTCTACCTTCTTTTTCTTTCATGTGTTGTGTTCCTTCAAGGCGTGGGCAATCATGGTTCTCCACAACTTCCTGTCATTTGTAGCTATGAGCATTTTTTTTTCTTGGCGTTTTTTAATATATTTCGTATTCCCTGTCTTGCCATTTGTACAAGCACGTTAGGTATATTTCCATCTGCCCCTCTCGCCTTCAATATGCCCTGGGTGTGTTAAATTCTCCAAGCCTTCTTTCCTTATTACGTGACCCAGAAATTTTAGATGTCTCTTTCGAGAAAATCTCACGTTTTTTTATTACTTTGCTTAGCTTATGTAAAGCCTCTTTCGCTATTTCAATGTGCCTTCGGTTTTTGGTGCCACATTTTTCGTCATTTGTTAAGTTTCTATTGCTGCACCTGAGTATATATATGAAAAAAATCACGTTTTTTTAGTAAGTCGTTTTTCTTTATCATTTCACTCCAAGCAAGGCGATAATGCCACTAAGACACAAGGGATTAGTGGAGGAGAAACCATTTAATCTGAGAAAATTAAAGAAAATGGGAAGACTGTAGAAGAAGGAACCGGAAACCCAGTCCTCAACAGAAAACAAGGAATAAACCTCTTCTCTTGTTCAAAAGATGGGAAAGGAGTGTGAACTGGGCGATAGGTGACCTTATCTACTTCTATTAACGCTTTGACGAACAAAATAAGATTTGCAATTTTTTAATGTTATTTATTCTTAAATGAATTAAACCAGTCTTTGGAATTGTATTCTGTGATTTCCAATGTTCTTCAGTACATTCCAAGAGCTTAACCTTATGCACTTCTGTGGTAGAAGGTCTAAAAGAACAAAAGTATATTTCTCGAAAACCTTACTTTGAAACATCGACACCTTGAAGCCGTTAATCTTTGATGTCTTCCCGGAAATCGTTGTAAACAAAGATCAGGACTAACCTAAGAAATTCCAGGGTCCAATGGAAAACCTTTTTTTTTTTTTTTTGCATTTTTTTTTATTTATTTATATATATATATATATATATATATATATATATATATATATATATATATATATATATTTAAGAACATGACGTTCCCAGCCAAGTTATATGGCAGCGATGAGCAAACTCCTATCCAACGGGTGCGTTTCAGTGCGGCCCGCGAAAACCTTTCAAAGAAAAATATTTTTCGTACATTGTTCGATTTTCGGTTAATCAGTTTTTTTTTTTTTTTGTTTTTTTTTTTTTGTTTTTTTTTTTTTAGTGGTGGGGGAGCAATGTCCAATGGAAAGAAAAATATAACAAAAATAATAATGTGGAAAGAGAGAGAGAGAGAGAGAGAGAGAGAGAGAGAGAGGTGGGTGTTATATAAACAGTGTGAAAAATCAGTTCATGGGACCGAACTGTGGCTTGCTCGGTGGAAAGGTGATAGACATGTGAGAAGCAAACTATGCAGAAAGCATTACACACAAAAAAAGTTTTTTCGTGCATTATTCGATTTTCGTCTAATCAGTTTTTCTTCTTGTCAATTTTAGTTAATGTCCGATCGAAATGAATGCCAAATCTAGAACAATTTATTCATTTCATAAAATATTCATGAAAAACAACCAAATTTGTAGATACAACAAGGTTACAAATTCATTTCGTACAAGCCGACAATTAACTTCAATTGAACAAGTCCCATTGAAGAAAATGACCATTGCAGAAGCTGACAGTTGTATAGTGTGACCATGTTTAGTTTTGCAGTAAGCAGTGTCTTAAATTATTATCTAATCATGTAATGATGTGAGAATGCTGACTAATTGAAATTGAATAATTGCCTTAAGTGAATATTGAAATTTCCGTCTTTTTTCAAGTTCATTATTCAGGTATTTTTTTCATATCTTCCGCACGTCATGAACCCGCCAAGTAACACGTGACGCGCAAACCGATCCTTAAAATTATAAAAAGATTAGCAAACCGGTTGTTGGATTATCCGTGAATAATCTTATATAGTAATAGCCTATGGTCTAGGTAAAATGTTAGTTACGTTCGTACGCACGTCTAATGAGACTCTAACAGATAGACGCCATTCTAGCGTTTTGAAGTTAAAAATATGACAAATCGTCAAGTCATAACTTTGATAGGTCTTCCATTGAAACATTGGGACTGCTGCGATTCAGTTCAAATGTTATTAAGAAATCATAACACAGTTGATGACATTAGAGTCAAAAAGCATCATTTCAATCTGGAAATATCTTAATAAATAAATGTTTTCTATTTAATTACCAAAATAGTTTAACTCTTTCGAATATTGTAAAGTGATTCGTTCCCATTCTCAAATTGAAAAGGAAATAAGCATTACCTGCTTTTCTAGAACCGGTTCCTGGAACTTTAGCCCTACGAAAAAAATTAAGCCTACTCATGTTCCATAGGATGAATGCGCGTAGGTCCGAATTAACGAAGTTTATGCATTATGATCAATGCTTAAATTCTTGGGTTTAAATATAAGCTTACAAAAGGCTTACAGCCATGTCCCGTTAAAACACAGGTTTCCGTATGATCATCAAAGTTAAGCCTGGCCAGTACCTACATGGGTGACCGAATGGGAATACCAAATGCTTTAAGCTTGGATGTGAGAGTGATGTACTGGATAATGGCTCGGAATTGTTAATCGAGTTCCAATTCTCGTTAGGTTCATTGCATTCACCATTTGGAAAGGTATGAGGCTAATTCTTATCAAAATTGATTAATTCTTTTTGGTATTATACCGTGATTCTTTCATATTCTCAGATTGAAAAGAAAAGTTAAGCTATGGCCAGTGCCTAGATGGGTGACCGAATGGGAATACCAAATGCTATAAGCTTGGATTTGCGATGTCATGTACTGGATAATGGCTACGTATTGTTAATCGATTTCTGATTCTCGTTATGTTCGTTGCATTCACCATTGGGAAAGTTATGAGACCACCTCTTATCAAAATGGATTAATTCCTTTTGATACTATAACGTGATTCTTTCAATACTCAGATTGAAAATAAAAGTTAAGCCTGGCCTATACTTAGATGGGTGACCGATTGGGAATACCAAATGCTATAAGTTTGGATGTGCGATATGATATACTGGATAATGGCTACGAATTGTTAGTCGAGTTGCAATTCTCGTTTGGGTTCGTTGCATTCTCCTACGTGCAAATACCATTAGGAAAGTTATGAAGCCCCCTCTTATCCACCAGCTATGTGTTTAATTAATAAGATTGTATCATTAAACCAGTAATATCAACAAAAGTTTCTTATATTCTAAAAATATTTTCTGGTCTTAAATAACCTGCAAATGGTTGATAAGCCGTAGAAAATTAATCAATAAACATGTAATACATTTTCCATCAGAAATCTAGATAAAGTTATTCTAGAGTAATTTAATCACATGAAAATACTAAAACAAATTCTTACAATCGTAACAAGGA
>CAHIKZ030001369.1:4120000-4165000 GCA_903632075.3 Acanthosepion pharaonis | reverse complement strand
TATCGAAAGAAAACGCATGGCGGACATCACCTCTGATTAGTGTGTAGTTACTGGAATGCTTATTCGGACGATTACTAACTTGCATTCATTATTTATCTTCCTTAGTTTTATTTTTGATAAATATTTTCTGCATTTATTCCCACCTTCCTTCCTGGATTTTTCGCTTCTCTTTTTTTCTTCTTCTTCTTCTTCTTCTTCTTCTTCTTCTTCTTCTTCTTCTTCTTCTTTCTCTCCTTTCTTTTGTCTCTTTCACTCTTTCTTCCTCTTATTTCTATTTCTTTCCTTTTCTGTCTCTCCTTTAAATCTTCAATATTTAGCTTTCCTCTATTTCACGCAGGCTCTCATTTTTCTCTCTCAACCCCTCTCTCTCTCTCTCTCTCTCTCTCTCTCTCTCTCTATCTATCTATCTATCTATCTATCTATCTATCTATCTATCTACATCCTCACACTGTCTAAGTTCCCTTCTTTCTTCTCTCGTTTCACAATTCTCTCTTTCAAGTATACTCTATTTTCCTCTGTTACTCTTTCATACATAGTTTTTCCTTCTCTTTACCTCATATTTTTCCGGGTACTATTTCCCTCCTCTATCACTCTTTCTCTTATTTACTCTCTCTCTCCCTCTCTCTCTCTCTCTCTCTTCTTTCTCTTTCTCTCAGCGTCTTATTCGTTCCTTCATCACGTACATTGTCTATCTCAGTCTTTTTCTACTATCTATCTATCTATCTATCTATCTATCTATCTATCTATCTATCTATCTATCTATTTCAGTCGGTTAATATCTATATCTTTATCTATCTACTCTCTCTCTCTTTCTCTCTTTCTCTCTTACTCTCTCTGCATCGTACTCTTTCCCTCATCACGTTCCTTGTCTATCTAAATCTATCACCCCGAGCGTTCTACTGTTTCCCATATACTGTCTTTCCCGTTATCTCACTACGTCTCACTCTTTCACACACACACACAATTTCATTTTTCTCTCTGTCCCACCCCCACACTTTTATTTTCTTTTATTTCACTTTTCTTTCTCGTCTACCTTTTGCTTCCTCGTTTCCCCTCATTTTCTCTCTCTCTCTCTCTCTCTCTCTCTCTCTCTCTCTCTTTCACCTTTCTCTTTTACCTTCTCGTCTTTCGTTTTTACTTTTTAGCTTCGTCATATTTCTTTTTCTGTGCACCCCACTCTCTCTCTCTCTCTCTGCTTCTCATCATTCCCATTTAGTCTCTCTTACTACTCTCTCTTTCTTTATCATCTTTCATTCCCCCCCTCTCTCTCGCTCTCTCTTACACACACACGCGCGCTCACACACACACATTTTACCCTCTCTCATCTTACTTTCACTATATTTCTGATGGTTTACTTCCCCCTCCCCACTATCATCGCCGCTCTCTCCTGTTATTCTTCCCCTCCTCCTCTCCCTCACTCGTCCTCTCTATATCTATATATCGATATCTATCTATGAATCTATTATCTATTACACACGCACACACGCACTTTCTCTCTTCTCTCTCTCCCAGTTCTACACCGCTTTCGTTTTTTTCCGATTTTTCCTTCTCTCCATCTCTTTTCTTTTCTCTCTCTCTCTCTCTCTCTCTCTCACACACGCTTTCTAATCTTCTTCTTTCTCTCTCTCCCTCTCTCTCTCTCTTCTTTCTTTACCCTACGCTTCTTTCTTTTGTCTTCTAATCCTACTGTTTTCTTTTTCCTCTCTATTACATCTCACACGCTTTCTCACTCTTTTTCTATTTTCCTTCTCATATTTGTGTTCAGTCTCTCTCACTCTCTCTTATCTTCCCACTCTCTCACATCTTCTTCTCACTCCCTTTCTTTTTTTCCTATCTCCCTTTTAGTTTTCTCTCCTGCGTTTACCTCCTTCTCTTCTCTTCTCTTCGCCAGTCTCACCTTTCTTTCTTCTCGTCTCTATCTTCTCTTTATTTTCATCTACTTCTATTTTCCCTTCTCTATCTTCTCTCTCACTTTTTATCCTTTTCACTGTCTTTCTTTCTTTCCTTCTATCTTGCTTTCTTTCTTTCTTTCTTGCCGTCTTTCTTTCTTGCTTTCATTATTTCCCTCTCTTTTTTCCTCCTAAATTGTGTTGTCAGTTTCCTTGTGTTGAAAACTCGGTGGTAGGCGTGGCGCCAGGTGCCCCGATGACGTCAATGTAAACTGACATCGGTTGCCATGACGCCGAGTAACCGACCAATCGTTGGCCGCTTTGCGCCTGTCAATCATGGGCAAGCGCGGCTGTGAGGGCCCACCCCCAATTAGTCCATAGTGGAGAGCAAGCGGTCTCAGCGACCCCACGTGTGTGCAAAACTGTCTGTGGCCAAGTAGGTAGTTATTAGCAGTAGTGAAGTTAGAAATATGAAGATGGACCCCCAAACCCAGCAGACGAACGCTACTGACGAGATTCCTAACGATCCGGGGTACGTATTTTATTATTGCCCCCTCCCTTGTATTATTTTTTTTATTTTTAAGGGTCTCTGTATGATTTTATATCAAGTTTTTTTTTTATTATTTTAAACTTGAGTGTACCTTCCTTGTCCACTGTCTTGTAAATGTATTGTGACGAACAAGTGATTCTTATTGAGAAAGCATAGCAGACGTTATGTATATATGTATGTTTATTTCTAGGTATATATATCTGTGATTTAAAATATACCGCTTATAACATAGATACGTTAAGTCTTCGTTTCATAGACGAAACACCATTATTATTCTTCAGAAGAAACCTCTATCCTTTTTTTTAAAAAAAAAAAAAAAAAGATTCTTTGCTTCGGGAAGTAATTATTTTACTACTGTTTTAATTAAATAACCCCCCCCCCGCTCTAAAACGGACAAAAAAATATTCCAACCCATTCATTAATTTATTACACGTTCTCGAAGCTGTAACAGTGTCTAAAAAAAGATATGTCAACATCAGTGCGTTGTTTTTCTTCTTTCTAAGCATCGTACACTGTCACTTCGAACAAGTGAAACCGTACGTTTATTTATCTAGTATCTATCTATATAATCTGCCTACCTTCGTTCATCGACTTTCCAAGCTTTCTTTCTTATCTATTCGTATTTTAATGTAGTGCAAGCGAGAGAGGGAGAAAAACCATCTCTTTTTGGTTGGTACGTGCGTGTGTGTGTGGGTCTTCCTCCGTCTTCTTTCTTTCCATGGCTTTTTGTTCTGTCTCTTCCTGGCGTTGATTCTATTTATTTACCGTGAATGTTTTCAAATATTCCAATGTTGCTTGTCGATTATTCTGCCCCCCACTTCTCCCATAGAGAAAAAAAAAAAAAGAAACCACGAAAAAAAAAAAAATAAATAAATAAATAGGTTGATTTTGTTATTGTTGTTATTGTTTATTTTGTCTCTAAAATTATAACTTGCTTAGAATATAATCCCAATTGATTAATTTTTTTTTTTTTTTTTTTTTTAAGACTGATGCTTTAAATTTAAACCCACAATTTTTTTTTTTTTTTTTTTTTTTTTTTTTTAAATGACGTTTAATCTGACAATTTCGATTAGCTAAAAGAATAAAAATTATAATGATTTTTGTCAAGGGTTTCGTTCTAGCTATATATAACTCCCCCGCAAAATAATATGCTTAATCATTTTTTTTTTTTTTCTTTTTGGAGATAACGATTTTTGTTAACTAAGAAAGTAAATAGCCACTGTCGACTTGATAAAATCGTATACTTTTATAATATACGCATTATTTATTTAATAAATAATTCTGGCCGTATTGCTAATGTATTGTCATGTGTAGATCTTTTCTTTAGATAAAAATGCGTTTATTTTTGTGTTTTCATTTTCTTTTCTTTAAGATCCCATGTAGGTCACTCTGTTTTTACACTGTATCTTCGTGTGTACTTACTTTTTAACTATCCTCGTTTTATATACGAATCTTTCTATTCGTGTACAGTATATATCGCTTGTCTAAAAAAATATTAAACTTTTTTTTTTTTTTTTTTTTAATGATTACATCTTGAAACCTCAGGAAACTGATATTATCAATATTGTTTGCATTATTGATCATTTTCTTAGCTTTATCATTCTACTTGTCAATATTTAATCGGGTTGTAGACGAATAAAATGATTTTTTAACAAATATATTTAAAATATAAATAAATATTTGTCTGTTTTTTTTTGTTTTTTGTTTTTTTTTTTTAACGATCTAACTTTTTCTTTCTTGTCTTTTTCCCCCCTTTTCTCTTTAAAAATTGACTACCTTTACCAAAAACCAGGAAAATGTTTATAGGAGGTCTGAGTTGGCAAACGACAGCAGGTACGTCTTTTTAATATATTTCACTTGAATATTGTTTTTTTTTCTTCTTCTCATTCTTTCTCTCTTTCCACCGTGAGGCGCCTGATTCCCCAGCACACCACAAAAAAAAAAAAAAAATTGAAATCACATATTTTATTTATCTTTTATTTCTTTAAAAACCTTCTCCAAATTCAATTTGCCTTTCTCGCTCTATCATTTTTTATAGACAGAAACATGCACACACTTCTTGTCTATAGATTAGATGGGTATATGAACTAAAAAGAGGGTTGTATTCATATTCATAACATTGTAGTTTAGCTTGGCCTTTTTAGTCATGTTTTTTTCTGTTTAAATTCTCCAAACATGCATCCTAGCACCCAGTCCAGTCTTTTCTAGTTACCCACCTTTTAACTATTATTCGTAATTCAAATCTATTCGCTTCTACGCCTATAAAAACTAGGAAAAAAAACAATATTCATTCAGCGCTGATGACTTGACGTCAGTCTAAATCAGTGACATTGATTAATTTTGAGGATTATTCCCAAGCAAACGTTCTGATGTCCTTAAACAGTCAAATTTAGAGGTGATCCGTTTCACTACTACTACAACTACTACTAACAACAACTGCTTAATGTATCCTCTCCCTATATAAACCTGATCGATATGACTTTTAGTTAAATACTAACACTAGTCCTGATCTAATATTGGTAGGTGGATATAGGTAGACTTCTTTCTTTCTTTTTAGAGAGACGAATGAAAACAAAGGACTTTTTATTTTCTTTCTCTCTGAAACCGCGTATGCCACTAGCAGTCTTCCTATCTTCATCTTTCGAGTACTTAAATTTATTTCATACCTACTTGCCACTGTCTGGTTGATAGTAAAAAGACTCTTGGGGAGAAAGAGACTGCTTCTCTTCCCTGGTCTGTGGGAAGGTCTTCTATCCTTCCTAACTAAGGTCAAATAAAACATTGTACACTTTTCCGAGCTTAACAACTGTTGTTATTATCATTATTAGTACATAAGTCATTATTATTACTATTATAATATAACAGTACATAAAAAGTACATCTTTTATTATTGACATTTAAAAGTTTCAATTAAAACTTGGTAACTCGACTAAAAAGCGTTACTGCATTTTTCTTAAAACAAAAGTGGTTGTTTTTTGTTTTTTTCCTTCGCTGATGTGAAAAATAAATTTTCAGTATCAGATAATTCTTTTCTTCATAAGAAATGAAGAGAAAACACACACACAATTTTAAATTCTGAATTCATTAGTGAACATAAAAGTATCATTAACGAATCCTATATGAGAAGAAAAAAGAAAAACATTTGAATGGGATGTTGGCATGTTCTCCGTTTGACTAAAGATGCTTTTAGTTTTCACTTTTAAAATTGTAACGCTTGGTCAAATTCTGGGAAGTGGGTCGGGCCGAGAATTTTTCAGCATCTTTCGTAGATTTCTAGATAGATATAGATAATTTCTACTGTCCTAGTAGCATTAATAGTTGTAGTCACTCTCACTACGGCCTTTTTCTTTTTCTTCTCCGGGCACCTACAACCCGAAGACTACAGAAGCCACTATATACTTACGCTTCCGTAAAATAGTTATTCGATATATTTTGAATTTTGATGGGTTTTTCTTTTTCGTTTTTTTTTTTATTTCGAAACTGCCCGAAGTTATATATCTTGATTACAATCTTTGTAGACTCTGTCTTACCGATTATATAATAATCGTTTTCTTTTCTTTTTTTTAAATCGCTACTTAAACGAAAAGCGGGAACTCTTCTTTGTTCTTAAAAAAAAAAAAACCATGATGAATGATCATACACACTGTATTAAAAAAAACAAAATAACGCCATACACAAGTAAAAATATACATTTAAAAAAACATCGTCTGTCTTTTATTAATTTACAGAGTAAATTATATTACTTTCTAACCACTGTGCAATAAGTAAATTATTTGCTTCCCCAAAAAAAACTAACATCAACGATCTTGAATTATTACAGAACCTAAAAGAAATGACTTTGCTTTACTGAAAAAAAAAATAGCCGGACTTCAATAATAATAATGACACACCAAGAAAAAGGATTTTTCCTACAGGGTGGTTCTAAAATGGGGGACCGCTTCTTGACGCTACTCGGTGTCGTTTCGAAACAATAGTTCATGCTTTTAAATCACTTTCTTAGCAAGGTCCCAAAAGGTGTAACAACCACATCGTCTCATTCACCCTGGGATCACTATCATGGCCCCGCTTGTCAAGCAGTGGAGTTCCTTTTTTACTTCAGCGATTCACAATTCTATGGCGATTAAAGAAAGACAATAAACAGATCCCCGACTTTTGGGCCAGGCTGAGTTTGACTATTCGTTGTTAATATATACGGACAGGTTGAAGTGGCCTGGACGTCTCCGTCCATAGAAATAAAGTGTTGTTGGCTTTAAATTCAGCAGCTCATTTTGTCGATTTCGCTGACCTTATTTCATAATATAGAAATAAATTCTCCTCGTGTAGATTTCAGTGACTTGACAATTTACGAAACTCTTTATTTATCTATCTACTTCTAATTTAAATATGCAAACAACATTGACGACACGGGAAGACGTTTATTTCATTTTGTTTTTTGTTATCCTAAGTGTAGATATGCAAATAAATAGTATAGAATCTTTCATTTTATATATATATATATATATATATATATATATATATATATATATATATACACACACACGATAAATTTTTAAAAATAATGTCTCGATTTTGAATCGATATTTTAAATGTGATGTTTCTGAAAATGTCAAAACATCATGTATTCCTTTCCCGCTTTACGATCATGTATATTTGGTTATATAGAAAGTGTGTGTATACGATGCTTTTCCCACGGTTAGTCTGTCATCGTTTCAAAGGTATTTAGCTCCAAGGAACGTCCGCACTTGAGGCCTTACGCCATTCTAAGCCTTCATATTGACCAAAACATGGGGGGACAGGTATGTTTGGCGAATGCATTTTAGTTTCACTTGCTAAGTGAAATCACTAAAGACTTCTAAATGGGTGAATTTAATTCACCGTGAATAAGGCATACTATTTCGATTTTTATCCTTACTATTGTTTTATTTATTTTTCCAATCACTGCTTTCTTTCCCTCTTTTTCCTGCCTGTCATCCTTCCTTACTTCCTCCCGGGGTGAAGAGATATTAATCGAGAAAAGCCCGTACAAAATGTGGGACAGTAGTAGCCTGGTCTTAAAAAGGGGGGGGGGATAAGGTAGGCAGGTGGGGGGGTACACCAGAGAAAAGATTTCAAAAGATCCCGTTTCCCTGAACGACCACAACGAAGAAGAGATTAACAGTTCACACACACACACACACACACACACACACAACCACCAACGCCCGATGTTCTCCTCCTCCTCCTCTTATTGTGTAATAAAATTTTTATTTATTTCGATCTTAATAAGAACCGTACACACTTATGACAGCAACTGTAGAGATGTTTTTTATTTATTTGTTTTTTTGGTTTTTTTTTTTTTTTTTAAAGATAGACAATGGAATGATAGTTGCTTTATTACGGTACTAAAGTACTTTTAAATTAAAAAAAAAATATCCTACAATCTTTTAAATTCTGATTGCTTAACAAAGAACCTTCGAAAATTTATATTTAAGCAGGAAATATTATTGATGTTAATAAATAAATAAAAAAAACAAAACATCCAAACATCGAGTAAATCGTGTTTTCCGATGAAAGTGACAATTAGATCGTTATAGCGTTTAAATGACGTAATTTCTTTTTCTTTCCCCTCCGAGTGCAAGACTGACTAGTGACTACCTATAAAACCCACAATAACACCCCCATAAGCTATGCTTTAACAGAACCTGATCAATTTGCTACTGTAGGATTTATTTATGTGAATTAACAGATCCTTCAAACTACCACAGATCTTTTTTTTTTTTTTAAATTAACGGAAAAGTCATCATTATCCATGTTTTTGTGTTAATAACATCAGGACTATTACCTACGCAACTAAACCTTGTTATGTCTCTACTACGGCTTAAAATTAATTTGTCTTGTTTTTAGTTAGTTTTACACTTGCATCAAATGTCGGATTTTTTCAACAGGGCAAGAAAAGTTCGTAATGGGATTGTTAAATGATACATGACTTTCAGTTTAAAAATATATATATATATAAATATTGGCCTTCTACTTCAATAAATCATAATTAAAAAGTATGAAATCTCCTAGGAAAAAATTCCCAATAAACTGTCAAATAACTTGCAAGTTTAGACTGTCTTGTTTGAGATACACTCTCAACCTGCGATCAACCGTCAAGTTTCGAGGTGATGCTGAGAAGCCCTCGATCTGACCAAGAAATCCTTTAAAAAAAAAAAAAAAAAAAAAAAAATGTATGATAATTTAGTCGGATTTTGGGAAGTGGGCAGAGTCAAATAATTTTTCAGCACCCCTCACTGAATTTCAAAACGTTTAAAAAAAAAAACAAAAAAACAAAAAAAAACGCAGCAGTGATAATGTGTATAATAGTGTATATCTTTCGATCGGAGTTCGAATCCAGATATGACAGGAATTCTCTCTCCTTATCTCTAGCTCTCTCTCTCACACACACGTGTGTGTGTGTGTGTGTGTGTGTGTGTGTGTGTGTGTGTGTGTGTGTGTGTGTGTGTGTGTATGTATATGTGTATATATATATAGCAAACTCCGTATAGACCAACCTTCTTGAAATATTGGCGCATCACAGTCTTTCTATTTATTTCGTTTCAAACTTAGCCCTACCGGGCCAAAAAGTCAAATCCTCAATACTTTGATTGACGGATGATGATCTTACACACTTTTTTAGTTTTCTCCTATATCACATGTCCTCTCAGGACGCCACCAATTATGGCTCTCCACGACTTTCTTTTGCTTCTCTTGCCTCGCTACTTCTCTTTGTTCTTAATGTTGTCCATTCATTCTGAATCTAGTAGGTTATTCACTGTTTCCACCTTGCTTTTCTCGTCTCCATTATCTTGTGAGTGTTAAATTTTCCAATCTTTCTTTCCTCATTATGTGCATCATGTATTTCTTCTAATAAATGCTAGCAAATACAAGAGTTCCTGTTTCCCTTAAAACTTCCACGTTACTCACAAATCTTCATCGGCAGAATTCCATTTCTGTCACTTCTAGCCATTTTCTACACCTATCAGGAAATTGTCTAGCATTCACTGCTATATAGAAGGATCTATTTTCTCTAGAAAATACACTTCGTTATGGTCACCTAATTTACACACCCACATATGTGCTTAGGTATGATAGACAAAGGAAAGTGATATTCCTTTTTTGTAAAAAAAAAAAAAAATGGCTTTGTCATTCTCTGCAAGTTTCAAAAGCCACCTTGTGCTATGTCTCCTTACACACCTATTTGTACGAAGTAAATACCCATAAATTTTTCTACGGAGTTGGAAAATATACTTGTTGTCATCACGACACGTTCCTCATTTGTTGGAATGAATCCACAATTGTGCCACATGTAAATACGAAAAATTAGTTGTAGAGTGTAAATCTGGAGATAAGCTGGGATGTAACATTGGGTGTGGGGAATTGGTCGTCACACACACACACACACACACACACACACACGTTTTCGAGTCGACCTGGACCAAGATAAAAAAATTATGATTAATAATTTCAGGGTTTTTTTTTTTTGTGTGTGTGTGTAGGCTGCTAAGAACTTTTCAGCACCTTCACCACGCGTATTCGGGTGCGCAGTGGCATCTAAATGTTAACGGAATTTGCCCAAATTGCATATATATATATATATATATATATATATATATATATATATATATATATATATATAGTGTGTGGTTTCCATGTTTCATGAAATTTTCACATCTAAAACCACTCTTCTACGAAATAAATTAAAAAAAAAAAAAAAAAAAAATTACTCTTTCTGTATTTTCCTCTTTGGCAAATAATTCGCACTTTCTTTGAACTCTTTGCTCTCTGTGTCTCTCTCTGTCTCTCTCTGTATTAATTTTTTGATTTTATCGAATCAAATTTAGCTATTTTGGAGTTAAAAATAAATCTAGCTTTTTTTTCTTTTCTTTATTTTTTTTTTTTTTTCTGTATTCGTATCACTGCCTGTGGATGTCCCTTTGTTGGACGTAGGCCCTTTTCCCAGATTCATTGCGAGGAGTGGGACATTACTCTTCTGCATTGATCCACTATGTGTTGGTAGGGGCGGCTGTGAAACGCTTGGTTGATCATGTCTCTTCGTTTCATGATCGCCCCCAATGGTATTTTACGAATAAATGAATGTAAATAACCTGAGTGGAATTTGAACTCTGCCCTCCGATTTCTCATTCCAAGCCACTACTAACCATTGCAACACCTCCACATCGCAGCTTACAGCACTTAGCCTTCAAAAGCAGTCACTCATCTCGGTATTGTCCAGGCTCGACGTTGCTTATTAAGTTCCTGTAAATCGGCATCTCTTACTTTTTATTAATAATTATTTCATTAAAAGCTAAAATCTGTTTTTAAAGCAGCTAAAAATGCTCTGGGGTTGGGGAGAGCTGGTTTTAGCTTCCCCCTCTCCCCTAAAAAAAAAAAAACTAATTTGCTAACTCTGGTTTAAATTAAATACAGTTTTACTTTTTTAAACCAACTCTAAATTTTACCCCCCCCCCCAAAACACACTTTTTTTTTTTTTTTTTTTTTTTTTTTTTCTTTTTCTTTTTTTCTTTTTTTTTTCTTTTTCTTTTTTCCACCTTAAAACCAAGAGTGTCCCAGATCATCTAGAATGTCTTCTGTTTCCCCACCCCTAAATTATTTGCCTACCCACTCATGTATCTAATGGGCACCTGTCAAAGCCTTTCTTTTGACACTTATCTAAATTTATAAATGTTAGGTGGGAAATGAGTAACTATGCAACGATCAATATTAATGATTTATATCGATATACTTAAATTTAGGAGTTTATTAAATACATTTTGTAAAAAAAAATGTAGAAAACTTGAGCAATAAAATATATATCCTCATTTTCACGCGAGAATTTGTTTTAGGGAATTTTTTCCCCCTTTTCAATCGAATATTTTAAAAAGAAATGTGGCACAAATAAGTTGCCATGGAAAGAAGCCAACATTCACGGAAAAAGTTGGCTAACGAGGAAATATGATTTCCAAGGCTTAAAATCTGAGTCTGTTTTTATTATTATTATTCCTAGATGAATTCTCTAAACCTACAAAAATTATATCAGCTGGATTTTTCGATCCGAAATTTTCTCTCTATAATGTTTCTGTGACTCTCCGCTTTCTCTCAACAAAGGGAAAAATAGAATTTTTTTTTTAACGCAACAACTCGAAATTCGAGCAATTATTTCTATAGAACTTGTCATGAATCATTCACACATGATAACTCTGTGTGTATGTATTTATCTATCTTTGTACAGATAGTTTATACACACACACACACACACACACACACACACACACACACACACACACACACACACACGTGCAACATAGGTCCGAACACACATACATAGAGAAACTTTCAATTCGGATCGATTGCCTCTACTGAAAAACTCAGGTTTCTTTACGTATTTGAGTGCATACACGCATTTTAAGTTATTATTTATTTATTTATTATTTAACATCTAATTATTTTTCTTTCATTTCCAGATGGTCTCAGGGAGTACTTTGGAAAATTTGGGGAGATTAAGGAAGCTATGGTCATGAAAGACCCTGCAACAAAACGTTCACGGTAAGTAATTTTTTTTTTATCTTGATGAAGGGGAAGGTAATGGTCAATGTCTGAGGAACATACCAAATATAGCCTGTTTTTTATTTACTGACTCTGGGTATAATTTTGTTTGAAGCCCCTTTTTTCTTTTTTTTCTTTTTTTTTTATCTTCCAATGTATGTAGTAACGAAAAAAAAAAAGAAGAAAAAAAAATTGGTTAGTACACTGACTAGAATATTGGATTTTTCTCAATTAAAGCCTGCACCCAAAGATACGTTTTGAAAAAAAAATATCGGTTATCTTAACGTAAAATTACTAGGGTAAAGAATATAAAACGCGTAATATAATTTACTTGATTTTTTTTTTTTTTTTTCTCTCTTTTTCTGTTACGAGTGGTCAATTTTCTTTCCTCTTTTTCCTAACTGAAGAGTTCTTGCCCCTTTTTTTTTCCCTCTTTATCGAAAGAAGTTCTGAATTCTGTTGTCATCTGTTTTTCCCATAACAAAATATAGTTCGCTTCAATAAGGAAGCTTGTGTTTAGTCAGGAGCTGGAAATTTCATCTCTCACTTCTAACTATTCAATCACTTTTTCTTTTTCTTTATAAAAAGACAACTGTACCTTACTTGGACGGTGTTAGTGTCTTGTCGTTCTAGGTTGCATTTCAGGCCATGGGCGAAAATTGGTTAACTACACAGATTTATTATTATTTATCCACGACTTACCATGATTTCTTGGAAAAGACAGTGGAGTGGTTTCCCATTGCCTTCTCTGATTTTGAATTCAGTAGTCCTCTTTGTGTATTGGCCGTCACGCCACCTAAGACGATAGAGCCCGATCTGCTCTGATACTTAACCCATAGATGTGGGGGAGATGTTTTTCTCCCAAGGGCATTAATAAAAGTTAATGCAGCAGACTAGAACTGGAATTTGAACTCTGATCGCTGATTTCCTTTACTTTTTTTTTTTTTTTTTTTTTTTTTTTTTTTTTTTTTTTTTAAAGTTAGCTTTTTTTTCTCATTCTTAAAGGCTTTATTTTTTTTATTTCAAGTGCTTTGTTTCTTCGGGTGATAGGTCATGGTTCTTCACAGTCTCCCCATTTACTTTCCACTGTAATTAGTGAAGTGTTTCCTGTTGACGTTTCTATAGTTTAGAATTCAGTTGTCCTTTTCCTAAATTCCTTGTCGTCCCAAGGCTAAAGTCTAGCCTGCTCCTACTATTACCTAGAGTGAAGATGAGAAGAGATGGGTTCATGCCTTTCCCAACGGAGTTTGGACGAAGTGAAGCTCAGCTGGAATTATGGCACTCAAACCCCCTGCCCATGACTTTTTTTTTTTTTTTTTTTTTTTATCTACAAAATAAAATAGGTTGCAATATACCCTATTTTTCTCCTTCTTTCTTCTATGTGTGAAGTCCCTTCAGGATATTGGCGGTCATGGCTCTCCACAACTTTCTGCTCTTTACAGACATTTAAACAGAACCCCCCCCACCCCAATCCCAGATCAATCAGATTTTTCTCCTCCCCCCCCTCTCAGATTTAACGGGTATCTTTCTCTGCTGTTAATGTATATGTTTAATTTACACAATTATTTGAAAATATTTCCACTATATTTCGCGTGCCCTGTCCCTTCGGGACGTAAGTGATTCTACATTCTTTTTCTTTATCTGTGAATTGAATTATCATAGCTTCTTGGGGGGGGAGTAGTTTCCCCTCTTACCTTCTACACGCTTTTGAATTCAGAGTTGTTCGTCTCTTAAACAGGTTGCCATTCAAGGCAATATTTAAACACACAGCTGGAAGAGAAAATAAATTTCCAAGGGCATCGGTGCTAAAGTGAAAACAAAACTCCTCCTCCTCGACGTTTCCACTTTCGCGCCAACAACCATGACGCTAACCGCGCACTCTGTTCACATTAGCATATATCTAATCTTTCTGGATTGACCCTATTCCCACCCGTTTTATAGGTAGACAGATCAATGAGACTGTATTCTACTGGAAAAAAAAAAATTATTTCAATATGATCATCTTTGCCAGGGCTCTTGAATAGATTATTATGCATTGAAAGTTTCAGATCTTAACTGCGTGTCAGGCTAGGGATTTATTGATCCTCCAAACTAGAATTCTACTTTCTAAAAAGTAAGCCATATATTCCTGTTTCAAATGTCAGATATGCATTTTTTTAACAAGTTTCCTGTGTTGATTTACGAAATGTGACTTGTGTTCTTGTCCCGTCTCTAATAACTGGATCGCCATTCGTTATCTTGCTGTTTAGTAATCAGAAATGAGTAGGACTCTGTCATATATATATATATATATATATATATATATATATATATATATATATATATATATATATATATATATAATATTAGATGTGTCTATATGCGCGCACACACATTTTGTGTGTGTGTGCAAAATTGAAAAGCGTAAGGATGCAAAAAAAAAACTATTGAATCCTCCTTATCTGTCGTATTTAATGAAAGATGTTTTAAAGATTGCTGTCCAAATACACACACACACATTGAAGATTACGTTCAAGCCTGAAACCGTGTTGACCTTAGTGTCTACTTTTATATTTACCTAAGCTTTACCCCCTGATATTGAGCATTTTTAACATTTTTATATATATATATATATATATATAAAACAAAAAAAAACTAACGTTTATACTACGCACGCACACTTTCTGTGGTCCGGGATACATGTAAAATTATAAAAGTTGTCTTTGAGTCAATCTCCGGATTAACGGAAATTATCAAACTCTTTGAATCTAGTAATAAGAAAATCAACGAAGGTAGGCATTGTCGCTCTGTATTCGAAATCTTTTGGATAATGGAAGCTATATTTCCGGATTAACGAAGTCGCTTCACTGCGTTACAGGTACACAGAAGTTTACCTGAATCTCGCTTCTTTTCTCTGTACGTGTGCGCACGTGTACTAAACGGTGTTATAGGGTCTCTACGAATCTCTATTGACTCGTAGATATTTATTTTCAACGTAACTCTCTCCTGAATCCTTCATTACACTCAGACTGGCTCCAAACCTTTAGTTTTTATCTTTTGATACACACACACACGCGTGCATTCTCTCCGATGGCGTGTTATAGATCGTAACAATATTATCTAAAGTGGGATAGCAAAGGCACAAATATTGCTTAGAGCTGCAAAGGATAGGACGCCGTGGAGAGCATGACCCCGCATCGTACTTAAGATATTCAGAAGATTTAGAACAAATAAAATGTCTTATGGGGCTCTTGCATTACTAAAGAGTACGTTTCTGAGGGTTTATTTATATATATATATATATATATATATATATATATATATATATATATAAAAAATTATAACATAAGTATGTTAAAATCACTACAAAAATAGCCGTTTTGTTTCAACACCCTCGGTGTCTTATCAAGTGATGATGTTGAAGATAAAATAAATGGTTTTAAAAGTTTCAAATTAATTAACGATCCTACACTAGGGGGAAACGTTGTTACAAAAGCTAGATTAACCAATCAAAAACCAAGTATAGAAAGATTCAAAAGCTTGACAACGAAATCATGTTATAATAGCTATTCAGATCTTTAAAATACGGGTAATATTAAAAATAATTTATACTAACCAATAATTATAAAATTATGATAAAATTAAAAACTGCCAATTTTAAAATCCAAATTTAATCACTATTAAGTTTAAAAACTATAAAATTATTGAGAAAAGAAAAAATACATATGTTATTCAATTTATTTCTTCGTTGAAATTACGTTCGACAAGACGCTACAATATATCCGCTATATATATATATATATATATATATATATATATAAATTTTATTCTAAGCAAGACAATACAAGGGGTCACTGGTAGTGAAAGAGAACGAGATTTTAGAATGAACTGGAAACACACTCCTAAACTGGAGCTAAGGGATATACCTCTGTTTTTATTCGATAGACCGGGAAGGAGTGTGAACATGGCGATAAGCGAACCAGCCTATTCCTCAGACGAGCTTAGTAAAGTATCTAATGTATGCTTTTTTTTTCTGGTAAAAACTCTATTTAATCACACGGCAATACTCTCTCAGACCGATACTGAAAACGTCCAATCATCAATTTCCAGTCTTGATGTCACGGCTTGGACCCGTCATGTCACATACAGACTAATCCCGATTCAGTTCGTATTCCATTGATAAGGAAGAAATTCTACTGAGATAGCTTCTTCCACAGAACCGCAACCTTATGGAGCAGACTCCCAAGTGGATGCTTCTCCAAATACTACGAACTTAACCTCTTCAAATCTAGGTTCAACTCTTATCTAACCTCCATATCCTCGTAAAATGCATTTACTTCCCTTACGCGCTTACAACAACCTCATTCAATAACTCAAATATGAGTGGCTTTGTAATGAGCGAACAATTGTGATTGATAATTTTTTTTTCCACTTGGCGTATTATATTTTAAATACTTTTTATTCGTTATTGCCTAATACAATTATAAATTAATGTCATCCTGATGTACGACGACTTCAAATTATCTTGATTGTTATTTTTCTTATGATGAATCGAACAAGTTCCATGTTGGGTCATGATGGTATCCCGATGACAAGAGGAGTTATTTTGCTCTATTTTCGCTCTTAACGGGAAACCAGTCGTAATGCTTACATCGTAGCCAGGAATCGTCCCTTCACTCCAACTGCAGTTAACCTTAACTTGCAGACTACTGTGTAGCGGCTTCAATAAAACCTTTGTTCTTGAAATACAAGAACGGTGAGGGTTTGCATTATTACTTTGACGGGAGATTATATACACATACATAATCTTCTAAAGAATTAATGGATATATATTATAAAACCCTACCAAAGGGTACATTGTTTTTTCCCAGTCAAATATGTCTATCCACTAAAAATTATATATACTGAATCGTGAGGTTTCATTAGGTTTTACGCAAAAAGTAGGGGCCGTACTATGCCCAAATAATCAGGGGTCATACTCTGAGGTCGGCTTTACATATATAAGTGTGGAATTATGGCTAGCGGCTCGGATTGAGAAATCAGAGAGCCGAGTTCGAATTCCAGTCTAATCCATGACATTCACTTACGTGTTAATAATACCCTTGGGGAAAGGTATGAATCCTCTTCGTCCACCAGCTATGGGTAAATAGCAGGGCATAGCTTTGATCTATAGCCTTGGATGGCGACTGGTCTACAGCAGAAAGAAATGGCAAACTACTGCGAGAAAAAATCTGCCTCGTCAGTCATGTATCGAAAGATACATGAACGCGTAAGCGTGTATCACACATGGCACATAACTGACATATATAGTGTGTGCGTGTCAGACACACTTCTCACCTACTTTAAAATCACTAAATGATTTTTTTTTTTTTTTTTTTTAGTCCCCAACTTTCATTAAAACTCCTCCTCCTCCTCCTGTTCCTCCCCATTCCGTTTATTGAATATTGGGGGGAAATTCACATCCCTTATTTAATATTAGGCACATTACATTAACTGGATATTTAGTGGGCGGGTGTTTCGTTGACGATACAAGTTGATGTATCTGCAGTTTGACAATGCCAACCTCCCCCCCCCCCTTTTTTTTTTTCTTTTTCATTTTTTCTTTTCTTTTTTTTTCTTTTTTTTTCTTTTTTTTTCTTTTTCATTTTTTCTTTTTTTTCTTTTTTTCTTTTTTTTTCTTTTTTTTTTTTTTTTTTTTTTTTTTTTCTTTTTTTTTTTTTTTTTTTTTTTTTTTTTTTTTTCTTTTTTTTTCTTTTTTTTTTCTTTTTTTTTTTTTTTTTTTTTTTTTTTTTTTTTTTTTTTTTTTTTTTTTTTTCTTTTTTTTTTTTTTTTTATTACGAGCAATCGTCGAAAAGGCTGAGCAGACAAGACAATAGAATCGTTGTTTGTAGTGCTTCTATGAATCTGTTTCCCTTTTAAATTCTGATCGAAGTTTGGTTCGTTTTCGATTCGACTGACATTCAAACGTTACTCTATCTCTCACACACGCACATATCTAATATATCCAAGATATATATATATATATATAATATATATATATATATATATATATATATTATATATCTCAATTGGAGAGATGTGGTTGTTATCAATGAAGCCATCTTATTCATATGAGCCTTTGATAGAGCAACAACTGAAGTTCTCACGCTCTGACAGTCACCTTATCCCTCTTCGTCCCATTCCAAAATCCGTCCATTCCAAATCGAAATATGAAAGAGTAGCAACGACAAAAGGTGAGTTTGAGGAAGTTAGGGTGCTTTTCTTAGTTTGGCACAAGCCTCATTCCTGAGGAGCAATCATGGATCGAACGCGTGACTTGCTATCCATTGCGCTACACACAGTAACTACCAGCCGTGGCTTTGTTTGGCACGAGATCACCGTAATGGGGTGGCTAATGAGCTTGGATGCAACTAGCAACGTTAGATTGTCAACCATTTCTCTTGGTTTAGTCCAACGCAAAACCGAAATAGTGGTGGCACACGATAAGGTTCGAACTTGTGTTAACTGTAAAAAAGAAGACTTCTGTAGATTGATAGGTAGATGTAATATACATATTGATCCTCTCTCTCATAGGGAGATGGAGAGATATAGATATGGAGAAAGATAGATAGATTGATAGGTAGATGTAATATACATATTGATCCACTCTCTCATAGGGAGATGGAGAGATATATATATGGAGAAAGATAGATAGATTGATAGGTAGATGTAATATACATATTGATCCTCTCTCTCATAGGGAGATGGAGAGATATAGATATGGAGAAAGATATATATATATATATATATATGAATATCTAAATAGAGGTAGAGATGGGTGGATAAATAGAGATAATCTGCAATTATCCACCTCTGTTATATACTTGTATCTCAAAATTTTCTTACCCGTTGCTGCTACCTCCTTTCTCTCTTCGTTCCTTCGTTTTGCTTTGTCTTCTTAGAGGGAGAAAGAGAGGCACACGCGCATTTGCGCTAGAAATATTTGTAGTTTCTCGTGTTTCTCTCTCTCTCTCTCTCTTTTTCTTTTTCTTTTTCTTTTTCTTTTTCTTTTTCTTTTTTGTAGTAGTCAGTTTCGGGCTTTCTTTGTTTGCGCGCGCACGCAGCCTCCAACAAATAACACCTCTGTTTTTTGTTCATGAGGATGATCGGGCAATGGTTATTTAAAAATACATGCATAAAAATGAAAGGGAAAAAAGTTCTCTAAATCGCGCACGCGCACACCTTCGGGGAACTTAATGGATAAAGGGAAGAAAAAATTATGTAAATTAGGTTGTTTGGATCATGAAGTGAATTCGGGAGATGTGTGAAATGTCCAGTGAGGAGACGGAAACTGGAAAGTTGAGAGGAAAAGTCTGAGATATCTGTATGTATGTTACGTACGCACACACACACACAGCCTGTTGAAGTAGTTGTCTTATTTCCTACAGGCGCCAGGAGTGGGTTCAAGCCGGGATTGTGAATCAAGGACGTTGAAGCAACACAGTCTTCCCTTTGATCATTCTCTTTTCTTTTCTCTTTTCTATCTATTTTGCGTCCACCGTTTTTCTCTTGCCTATGTGGTAATTCCATCTCCGTACATTTTCGACACGTTTTAGACATCGTCTCTCATTGTTTTTCTTTTCTTCTTTGTTTCTCAACACATTTCTTTTTCCTTCTTTTCCTTCTCTTTATTTTTTTTCTTCTCTGTTTCCTTCTCATCCTCTTTGGTCTTTTGGTCCCCCGCCTCCTCTTTGGTCTTTCTTTTTTTTTTTTTTTTTTTTTTTTCCTCTTTGCCCCCCCCCCTCTTTGGTCTCTCTCCCCCCCTCCATTTCTCTTTGATTTTTGTTATCTCTCTATTCTGTTTTTCCAAGAATTGAAACTTGCCTCACCATCCTCGTCTTTCTCAACATGCCTAAGTCTTGTTCTTCCGTTTCCATTTTTACGTTTCTTCAATCTTTTGTTTGCAGCTGACAAACTGTCTATTTCGACGGCATCATTTTATTTTACGTTAAATGCCAACTCTATCTCTCGTTCTTGGTTACCCACAACGCCAAATCTATTTTCGTCCCTCATTTTAATGGGACACCATCCATCTCGCATATTTATTGGCTAGTGAGTTCATTCCTTACTGGCCTCCCCATTATCATCATCTTGTGCCAGACTACGCTATTTATCTTTATCCCGGGTGTTTTGTTTTTGTTTTCCGTCTTGTCTTTGTATTAAATCTGTTGAATAGGTCATGAAGATAAACTTGTAGACATAGTGAAGATTATGTTGCGCCATTCTTTCAATCAGCATTCTAAATCGCTCCGCTAGTACCAATGAGGAATGTGCACCTCTCGCAACCCGTGACAGGCAAGAGATGAGCTGAATTCGCCATAGTCTGACACAAGATCGTAGCCGTACAACATCCTTCATCACGTGTGTGTGTGCGCGCGCGCGTGTGAGTTAGATAAACAGATAGATATTGTTTTTTCTTTCTTTTTTTTTTTTTTTCTAACATTCATTTTTCGGTCTAGCTGGGTAGATCGAAAAATAAAACAAGTAAATTTTCGACAGTAAGATTGTATTGCGCCAGTCTTCTAACGTACAGACATGGTAGTCGGACAGTGGATATCAGAAATGGCGCTATAAAACAAAAGACTTCGCTACGTGGAAGACCAAGACAGGAATAATTTATTAAAAGTATAATTACATATGAAAATTTTATTTACTGTTTATTTGTTATAATTGCTGTTCAAAATGTCTTCCTTCCTTTTCACAAAAACATTTCAATTCTTTGCTTGCCTGATTTATTAACACATCGGAGAGATTCCGGTCTCATTTTATTAAATTCATATTTAAGTCTTTCTTTAAGTTTTTCAATATTTAATGTCTGATAAACAAATGAATTCATAAGGCCGCATAGCAAAAAAATCCAAGAGTGTGAGGTCTGGTAAACAGGACTTCTTTGACCTATCCATTAACTAACACCCTGTGAGTGTGTGTGTTTCTGTTCGTTCATATTCATTTTCTTGAATAAACCGTATAGACTTTTTCGTGTATATGACTTCCATAGACATTTTAGAAGATAATGC
The DNA here is from genome assembly GCA_903632075.3 of Acanthosepion pharaonis. Lineage (NCBI taxonomy): Eukaryota > Metazoa > Mollusca > Cephalopoda > Sepiida > Sepiidae > Acanthosepion > Acanthosepion pharaonis. The sequence goes on along the minus strand of CAHIKZ030001369.1, from coordinate 4,143,962 downwards.
CGAAAAAAGGAATATGAAATCTTAATTTGAAAATTAATGGTAATAATGATTTTAAACAAATTATAGCATTGTCTTAGATTAAGGCTAAATATAGTCTTTCTATTTAGTGGCTAACTACAACACCCTAAGAGCTTTGGGAAAAGATTGAACACTGTCAGAGCGAACAGGTATGCAAGGCCAGCTAGTTAACGACCCTGCTGACCTTTTCAATACTTTCTTTGGCGTAACGGTTAAACGACACCGAAAAACAGTATTGGCCAGCTGAGTCTTTTGTATGAATGCTTTTGCGAAAGCTGAAAGGCATAGATCCACGTTTCCCTGCATTCTTTTATCTCTATGCTGACAAATCCCCGTCATTGTTATATTAGGATGATTAACGAAGAGTGGGTTATATAACCTTACTTGCCCAGAGAGTAGCGATAAACTTGTTACCTACGTAGGAGTTCAGGGTTCTCGTTTTTTTTATTTGTTAATTAAAATGACTTCGTGGCAAACATAGTGGAGTGCTTTCCCTTTTAATCCCAGAGCCTGGCAGTGTATACTTGGACTCTGTGGAGCAATATAGTACTAAAAAAAAAAACAAGAACTAGACGAGATATCCCTAGACAATGGCGGTGATACAAGAAGAGTCTAGCCCCATAGATTAAAAGGTTCAGTTCCGAATTCCCTGTAGGTTACCCGGATCGACACACACCTGATGAAGGCCGGAGGGCACAAGGGTTGAAACATTGTGATAACAAAGTTGAGGACAATAGTTCACGTAAATTATGTTGTAGACCTTTCCCTAATGAGTCGTGAAATTACACCCTCTCTTTTTTCTCTTCTCCAACCCGACCGTTTCTCTTTGATGAATGGCAGCATCTCTATTCTTGTGCTTTGGGGGCTGTTATACAAGAAAACTTGGCTTGTTTACTTCTCGGACTGACCGCGTGTAACCAAAAACGCAGATAAGGGGAACAGCGAGAGGACTGACAGCATTTTCAAAGGTCTAGAATTGGGCATATTGACTCATTTAAATTATCTCTCTCTCTCTCTCTCTCTCATATATATATATATATATATATATATATATAACACCGGTTCTCTTACAATAAACGAAGTTAAGCAACGTCGATCTTGGTCAGTACCTAGATGGGTGACCGCTTGGGAGTACCAAGTGCTGTTCAGTTGGTGTAATAGATAACAGCTCGGAATTGTTCATCGGAGAGTTTCAATTTCAGTTGACTTCGTTGTATTCACTTATGTGCAAATACCCTTGGGAAAGGCATGACTTTACCTCTTCTCCGCCCCCCCCCAGTTATGAGTTAATTAGTAAGACTTGTGTCACTAAACCATTATCTCCAAAAAGAAGATTGTTACAATAAAAAAAATAATTCTATTTCCATTACATCATCAGAAGTGCCCAGTATATAGGTCGACAATTTGTGTGTGTGTATATATATATATATATATATATATATATATATATATATATATATGTGTGTTGTGCTCCTTCTGTGGTTAGTTTTAAATAATGACTCTTTCTAAATTAGATAAAAAAAAAAAATATTAACAACTGCGAATGTCCATGAAACTTGATGTTCTTGAGTTTAAATTTCTGCTAATGGCAGTTGTAAATGTAATGTCCCAGAGACCACATTAAAATACCTTTTTACGAATAACTTAATGTCTTGCAAATATAACGTAATTTAGATTAAAATTATCCGTCTATGATGACGTTCAAAACTTTATATACATCTGACCCAAATGACAATGTCTCTACGTCGGGCATAGGTTTACAAACACATAAAAAAAAAAATCATGCATTAAAATACTTGTTTGCCAGATGAACGAAAAAAAAAAAGATAAAAATAAAATTCTATTTCCATTACATTATCAAAAGTGTTGAGTACAGATGTGAACAATTCATATGACTTTTCTAAAAGTAGCTTTGATGTGGCACAAGGCCGAAAGTATGGGGCACTCGGTGAGGATCGAACTCACTACTCGGTCGTAATTGTTCTGGCGCGACAAGCTTGCGCCGAGGTGCTCAACAATTCGTTTGTATGCGAGATTTTTTTTTTCGCTAGGTAAACAAAATAAAATTGTTTAAAACTACCCATCAAAAATGACTGTGTGTGTATATATATATATATATATATATATATATATATATATAAAATATATATTTATATATATAGCTACTATAATGATCCTATGTATGTGTGTGTGTATATATATAATCACGCATATATATATATATATATATATATATATATCATATACACAGGATCATTATAGTAGCTGTGCTCAACATAGTATGTCTAATTTTTACTGTGTTGTTCAAGCAGCAGAACTCGTGTGTATATATATATATATATATATATATATATATATATATATATATATATATATATATATATATATATATATTATTGACCTTCATACCGCCAGATCGGACGTTCTAATCTGAGCACGAGTCATATGTTATAAATCGCTTAAATTTCAGCGTAACACTAACAGTCGGTTCGGTGTTGCGTTAAATCAGAAACAGATACTTCGGCTCTGAAATTGGATTAAGAAAGCGAGGCAAAATATTAAGAAACGGGGTGGGGGGGGAGAAAAGATTACTTATATAATTTCGGTATTCGTATAAAACAGTGAATGCTGGACAGTCTCGTCAGAAATAAACAGACTTGAAGCAACAGAAATGTAGTTCTACAGAAGGATGCTGAGAATACCATGGATGGAACATGTGAGCAAATATTGAAGCTTTAGAGAAAATGGAAAGAAAAAGGACGCTTTAATCAGTTGGAATTTCTTGGGCATGTGGTGTGTAAAGAGGGTTTTGAAAATTTGACACTCACAGGACCTGTTGAAGGCCGGAGAGACTGAGAGAAACAACGGAAAACGTATCTAACGAGCTTGTGTAAGTAGATGATAGAACAAAATTTAGGAGAGATAATAGACAAAATTTACTAAAAGCTACAAAAAAAAAACTGTAAATCGAGGAGAGCCATGTTCGCCAACATCCTGAGATGTCATTAAAAGAAACATGAGATATCTAACCTTTTGTTATGAGGTTTTTTTCTTTGTTTACATGTGAGGACATATTTGCTTAAGTCCCATGTTGGTTGTGTGTTTGTAATTGTCTTGTTTTTAAACTCTTTCACCTCCCATCTTAGTAAAAAAAAAAGGGGGGGTGCCAGTACATTGGAGATAATTTTAATACAGTAAAAACCTGAAAATATTACAGCCAAAACTTAAAAAAAACAGTTGAAATTCCTTGGATACATAATGAGGAAAGAGGGTTTGGAAACCTTAACCCTTATGTGGCATATTGAGGCCAAGAGATGGAGAAAAGCAGCAAGCAACTAAACTGATGAGCTTGTGTCTAAAAGGAACATTTTTACATTAGAAAAATTATTCGTAAAATTTTCTTTGACCGTCGCATTCAATAGAATATATAAATATATATGCTGGAGGAACATTTTACGAATATTTTAATTTTTTTTTTCTAATGTGGTAAAATTTTTCCTTTTGCAAAAAAGGTAACTAAGAACATTTAGAAAAACTAAAAAAAAAAAACTTCCTTGATCTTCACAATTAAATGGAGGATGTACAAAAGTAAGATTGCGCTCTCATATATATATATATATATAAGAGGGGGAAGTGGGTCGAGCCGAAAACCTTTCACTTTCCCGCTAATGTGTATTAAATAAATTAAAAGCCCAAGTTTCAATTGCCTGAGTTTCAAATGAACTAAAAGGAGAATTTTTTCCGATCCATGATAAATTGTACAAAATCCGTCGATTTGTTTTCTAAATAATGTCGAATTGGCTTGCAATAATCGAAAACTTTGAAGTGTGTGTGTATAATATATATATATAATATATATATATATATATAATATTCCAAAAACAATCTGTTTTGTGACTAGTTCGATCCTCATTGGAAGAGCTATACCTTGTGAAGCTTTTGTCCCACCCTCGATGGTTTTAAATAAGAATGTGTGCAGGCACTGTCATGTGCAAAAATGGCGGTTTTATAAAACATCAATAGATGTTTTTAATTTAGTTTATATTTGTCGCGTGGGTTTCGTTTATTTTTTATTTTTTTTCTCTTTCTTTCTTTTTTTTCTCTCTCTCATTTCAATATCTAATTCTTGAGAAAGTTGGTGGAATTATTTCCTGTTGCCTTCTCCATGGAATGTTTAATTCGAACTGGTCCTTCTCGACTAGTTGCCACCCAATGATAAGAACGTCCAGTCTCTCTTGCTGATTTAACCCATAGCTGGTGGAAGGGTAGAGAAGGATGGTTTCGTGCCTTTCACAAGGGTATTAGTGCGTAAGTGAACGCAACAGAATAAGGCGGGAATTTAAACTCCACTCACAGATTCCATTTTACGCGCCGATAACCGTGTCGCAAAAGGAAATTGTGGAGAGCCATGATCGCCTACATCCTGACGGAGTTTTAAAATTTAAAATATCTACTTAATAATTTTGCCTAACAAGTAGCGTTATTTGTTGAATTTTCTAATTACGAGAGACAAGCTTTTACATTCGATAAATTACCCTGGTATATCCTTCTCTCCTTTCCTCTGCACTTAAATATTTCGATATATATATATATATGTCAAAAAAAAAAATTTAATCCTTGCTCTTCAAAATGCGTAGCACTTAAGAAAAAAAATAAAAATAAAAATAACCACCTCACCCACGCCGACCTTTTACTCTTTCCACAGTTTTTAGTTTGCTTTGCCACTAACCTTGAGAACATTCTTGTTTACCAAAAATGTGTCTCCAGTCCCGTTTTCAATCCATGGTCCATGAGATAGTTGTTGTGTAATTGCTTTTCATCGCATCGCTTCTCTCAGAGGTGGGGGTCGCAAAAATTTACAGGGCGGCGCCCATCTCCTCTCTAATTAATATGCAATAAGTTGTATCAGACTAAATGGAACAAGGGACTAGGAGTAATCCTTTAAATGCCCTGTTCTTCAAATCGGAAAACCCAGTCTGGCTTGTTAGTTAAGACTTTCGGGTCGGGAAGAGAAGGATTCATGTCTTTCCCAAGGGCATTAGTGCGAGAATGAACGCAACAGGGTTGCTCAGAATTTCAACTCGGCTCGCTAGTTTCACTTTCCGTGTTACGCTATTTTCATATTCTAATTTGTGTATAATTCAATGGTTAACCCCCCCCCCCCTCACAACCAAACAATAAAATTCAATGGTCCTGCCCCACAATCAATTAAAAATTCAACTGTCCCGCCATTCAAATTCAATGGGCTCACCATCCAAAAAGAAAGAAAAAAAAATGGCTAATTATTGGTCAAAATTCAATGCAAAAATATTATTGCTTTGAATGAGAATAATCAGGTCAGTAATTCTCAACCGGGATCCATATGCACCCAGAAGGTCCATGTAACATTACTACATAAAATATAGCAAATTGGGAATCCACGGTAATATTTTAGTGGTCCATAGAGCATTTTCATTTCGGAACAGTAGTTACAACTGAAAACTGGAATTTCTACAATAATCTACGCCATATTAAAATACTAAAAATAGAAAAACAACTTGAAAACTAGCAGAAAACGAGATCAAGCGATGTAAGTTTTTTTTAACGTCTCTTTTACTCTACCGGATGTTTTGATTGTGAAAGTTGAATAAAAACTGACAAGAATATATAAAGGAAGGATTTTATAAAGATTATATTTGATGAAATATTAATTTAATATTAATAAATAATTTTGAATAATAATAAAATATTAATATAATATACTCGACATGGCGAAATGGTGGGGGGGTGATCTTCGACTATCATTGACATCGATGGAGTCGAATATAAAAAAAAAAATAATACGCAGAGAAGCCTCAAGCACAAAGATCTAATTGAATAAATCTGCACTTTCTTTTTTTAATTTAATTTAATAATTATCCACACTTTAAAATGGTTTGAGTTATTTTACTAGTGTACATAAATGTTCCATAGAATTTAGTTGTTAAATACAAGTTCATTTTTATTAGTTTTACTTCAAAATAAAGCATAGACACTTACTATTTCTATAATAAATTCTATTAGTAAAAAAAAAAAAAAATAAAATAAGCTTTTTTTTCTTTTCTTTTTTTTTTTTTTAATTAGTCTATGGGTAAAAATGTTTGATAACCACTGAATTAGGAGATTGATTGACAATATACAGGTACACTTTCAATTTATTTATACTATTAATATTAAGACATTTTTTTTATTTTATTTTTACAGATACAAATATTTAAGTAAATGCTCTGTTTATAATAAACAGTATTAACGACATTTACCGGCCTGAATGTCCGAGAAATTTTCATAGAAAATATGCGTCCACCGACAGGAATCGAACTTGTACCGATTGAACCACAGAGAAGCGTTTCGGTTAGCAAGGTCTGTGGCTCAATCGGTAAAAGTACATCAGGCTATATGACGGTTCCGTATAGGATGCAGGTTCGTATCCTGTCAAAGGACGAATATTTTCTATGAAAATTTCTTGGACGTTCAGGCCGGTAAATGTCGTTAATACTGTTTATTATAAACAGAGCATTTACTTAAATATTTGTATCTATAAAAAGAATGTATAAACAAAAGAATGTCTTGAAATAATTGTCTGACTTTGTCCATTTATACTGTTAAATTGAATGTAGTATTGAAAGACCGAATACAAAAACGACGTTCTTGGTACACTGAAAATCGATCATGCAATCTAACAATATTTTTGTCATTTCCATTTTAATTACATAATTGCAAAAATAATCGTCATCGAAAATTAACGAAGGTTTTAATCTCTTATGGGGGGAGGGCGTTTCTGTGATTGGACCTTAGTGAGTCTGCCGTAAATCGACTGTATGACTGTATTAAAATATTCGATGGTGGCCCCTGGGAGGTAACGACGGCGGCCCGAGGCGACACGGTGCACACACCGAGAGCCTCTGCGTTAGAGGAAGTCTTAAAGGTTTCAGTTATCTCCCCAAATAGTGCACGTCAGCTTCTAGCAAATATTGTGTTTGTACGTCTTCACGTGTCTCACAAAAAGATAATGTCTCTGGAAAAGATTTGTATTGTTCGTGTAATGGGAATTTTTGGATTTTTTTTTTTTTTTTTTTTTTTTATGATGTCATTCATATCCCCCACCCACCATGGGCGATCACGACTTTCTAGGCTGGATTTAATTATCTGTGAATTCCCATGACTTCTTGGGAATGAATAGTGGTTTCCAGTTACTTTGTCGACGATTTAGAATTAGAAGTCTTTCTCCTAGATTGGCTGCCAGCCAAGGCCAGAAAACCTAGTCAATCCTGCTAATTGATCCATACCTCCAAAGTGAAAATAAGAAATGAACCTATTTTAAATGTTTATTTGCGTGTTTTCCCACCTTGTTCTATTGATCAGTTTCTGAACCCAGATCAAAGTTAGCATTTTAGCAAATGCTGATTTGACGATCCTTTTGTGGTATACTAGGCGTTCACCTTTCGAAGCCTGGCGCAACACGGTCTTTCTTGCTCCATTAAGCGACTCTGTGTCTGAATAAAGTAAAAACGAAACCATTCAAATTTTTTTTTTTTAATTCTTATTCTGTTCATTTCACAAGTTCTTGTTAATAACTTATTATTAAAAAAAAAAGTGTTTCAACCAATGTGCCTTCCTGTCTTCGGGTGTCTTTTTGAAATTCTGATTGGTGAGGGACCATTGTATACACAGATTGCTTTGTGTAAGTAATGTAATATGAAAAAAGAAATTGGCGAATCAAGTTCAAATTCCAAACTTTTTATATTCGTTTTCGCCCTGATGCTCTTAGGGAAGGTATAAACTCTCACACACACAACTAACCAGTTCTGCCATATATGGTCTGGAGCCCCTTCTGTTTGCCTCGGGGTTCTTGATAGGCTCCAGAGGCGGATATGCAATATAATTGGCCCTGCTCTGGCATCTCGTCTACAGTCACTCTCTCACAGACACGCCGTCGCCTCCGTCTTTTTTACAAATACTTTCATGGTAATTGCTCCGAGGAGCTGCATTCGCTGGTTCCCAGACTTTCACTTTCGAAACTCCTAAATGTAGCCGTCTCTTCTACTCCAATAGCTTCATGTCTCGCACCTCTCGCCTGTGGAACACCCTTCCCTATTCCAGTTTCCCTGATAGCTATAATCTCCAGCTATTCAAATGTAATGTCAATCGACATCTCCAGTTGCCTTGATCTATCCACTATCCTTCTCCTCATCCTTTCTTCTATCACTCCTATCTGCTCTTGCTCCAAATCTTCTGTAACCCCTTGCGTCCTAGTGGCTTCCCGCCTTGCTTGGGGTGAAACGCTTAAAAAAAAAATAACAGCAGACTGGGTTTTCTCACCTTGGAATACACAGATAATTCACAGAATCCTCTCTTGTCACAATATTGTTAGATTTTACAAAATTTATGAAGGAAATGTACTCATTAGTGATATAACGTTTATATAGGGTTGGCCAAAAAGTTCGTTCGATTAAGTTTGAGTTGTTTTTTTTTTCTTTGGGTCTAGGGGGAGTGATAGAGAATGAAAAAACTTTACAAGAATCCGGAAACCCATTCCTAAACAGTGGAAAAAGCGATAAACTTCTGCTTCTGTTCAAAAGACCGCAAAGGAGTGTGATCCGGACGACAGTCGAAAAAGGAAAAATAAATAGTAAATTATTTACTATTTTAAAATATCATAGTTTAGGCGGAGAAATTAGAAGTATAGAGTTGAAGTAATGTTTAGACGGAATCGGAAACCCCATCCTGAACAGGAAACACGAGATAAACCCGCTCTTCCTGTTCAAAAGACGAAAAGTACAAAATTAAATACTTAACGAACTTTTTATTCGACCCAATAGATATCGAATAGGCATAGGACGCGCTACACTGCATAGTGAATGTCAATTTCACACCTCCATTGATCTTGTCCATGTGCCTGCCTGCTAAAGGGCTGAAAGTAAACACAAGAAATTTCTAATAGTACCTTTTATATATATATATATATATATATATATATATATATATATATAATAAAATCAATTTGTTTCATTTCGAGTCCGATCGATTTCTCTTATTAGTTTCTGTTTATTCTTCATATTGTAATTCGACCGTTTGATGTCGGTTAGTCTGCAATTTCCACTAAACCAATGCTATATGACTTAAAGGTTGTGGTTATGGGGAGGACTGCTTGGCCCAGGGATTGAGTCCATGACGGACAGTTAACTGGATATGCTTAACTAATTCCCTTCTCTACGACGTCATTGTACTGTGATTTTTTAAAAGTTATGTTTATCGGTATATGAGAAGAATTTTTTTTTTTTTTTTGTTTTTTTTGTTACAACAGACGGGAATTTTTCAGATGTTATGTTTTGTCATTTCTCTGTAAATTTGAAATGGGGTGGGGGTAAAGAAATAGCGCGTGTGTGCGCGCGCGCACGCGCGGTTATCAGACTTCTGGAAATTAAAATGTGTAAATAATCAACTAAGCTAGACAACTCCAGCATTGTTGTTGCCTTAAAAATGCTTTAATACAATGATATATATATATATGGTGTAACCCGGATATAAGAGATTTTCTCTGGTCCCAAATTATAGCCTGTGTTAATGTATATAAAATAGACCAAACCCGCATATAAGAGACTTTTTCTCCGGTCCCGACAACTCTCTTATATCCGGGTTACACACATATATATATATATATATATATATATATATATATATATATATATATGTGTGTTTTTCTAATGAAGAAATCCATGTCTTCGTGTACTTCTGAAGATTTTGAGAAGCTGACACCAAATCTTTGGAAAATTTTGGATCCGCCCCACTTTTTAAATGCTTTGTTTGTTTCCAGGTAGATACGTACTTATTTACTGTAATTTATGCTTTAAGTACTAAATGTAGCATATATTATTCTGCAGGACTAATTTATTCTTTATTATTTACCAATAAATTATGCGATGTTAATGTTTATCAGTAGGCGTAGTTTAGTTTGGCGTAAGGCTGCGCGTATTGAGAACTTAAGGATCAAACTCGTTGCTCACTAATAATGGCCAACCAGACTAGCTCATTAACCAGTTCCCCAAACCAAGGCACTTACCAATACTAATTTGGCATACCTTTTTTTTTTTTTTTTTTTTTTTTTTTTATATTTTTTATATTTCGAACAGGTTTCATAAAAGTTTCCCTTCCTATTTTTTCTCGGTCAAAGTTTGACCGACATTAATAGAAGGTATTTTCTTTCTTGCCCTAACATTTAATGTCAGTCTTTTTATAGTCTTTTCTTGGAAGTTGATAACTGCATCTTAAGTTTACCTTCCTGCTTACCGACTAAGGAATCACGTGTGCGTAATTATATATATATATATATGTGTGTGCATGCTAAATCAGTGCACTAAAAACTATTCGTAATTTACTGCCACCTTGTGGTTCTGCTCTCTAAAAGGCATGAACCCTGAAATTCTTTCTTTGGTGTGATTTTTTTTTTTTTTTTTTTTTCGTATCGTAGATTTTAGAAGCACCCCCCCCCAAAAAAAGACGCGATGTCTGTTTTGCTTTCAGCTTTGAGAATCGTGTATTCGAGCCAAAGTAATGCCCTTTGGCGCCAACTCACAACCTCTGTACGAAAATCTTAATTTTCTAAATTTCTCACTGAAGTCTTAATTTTATTGTGCAATTGCAGTCACAGTTAGGGTCTGAGAATAGGGGTTGATTTTTTTTTTTTTTTTTTTTTTTTTTTTTTGCTCTTACTCGTTTCACCTAAATAAAATTCTATAATACATAAACAGCGTAGTTCTGATGTGGCACAAGGCCGTGAGTATAAGGATCGAAGTCTTTGCTCGGTTGAAATCTATCCAAGTTTGCAAATCATTACACCACTCTGATGTGACACAGGGCCGAGGGTATGGAGCACCCAAATTGTTAGAAAAATTACTTACAACCGGGATAACATTTATTTCATTGACATACGATTGATCCACGTGAGCTTTTTAATAAAATAGGTCACTCGTTTGCCCACCTTTTCTTCACCCCCCCCCCCCCACTGATATGACATCTTCTTAGTGTCCGCCATCGAGGAGTAACTAATCTTGCAAGACATCACGCCAAAAATCTGGTCCATTTTTATAGCCTTGTCAGGCTCAGCAAATTGACAAATCCTAATACACTTAAATAAGTAATTTCCTATTTGACTAATCCGGAATATTATTGTTAAACTGTTTCGACAGAATGTTTCATCCGCATTAAGACCGCCGAGTCTCTATATATCCCCGGCAAATATTCTGACTAGTGACGTCCTTAGTCCCACCAGTTCAGACCTTCAAAGCTAAGACCAACTCTGCCACGTACACTGGAGGGAATCCTCCCCATTTCCTTCCTATTCCGTTCCGTTTTTTTTTGTTTTGTTTTGTTTTTTTTTTTGTTTTTTTTTTTTCCAACAACCGTTACCTTGTGTAACAGACTCTCGAGTGGTTGCTTCCCAAATCATTGCAGTCTTAACCTCTTCAAGTTTACTTTTAACTGTTATCTTTCTTACATATCCTCAAAAACTACACTTGGTAACTCCTATGCGCATCAACATCAATCTACCTTGAGTGGCTCTTGGGCTTTTTATTAGGTGAACAATTAGTAATAAAAGAAAAAATGCCTTAATTTGAATAAATCTTCACTCTGTCCACGTTATATTCCTGGAACCGATCTTAAGAGCCGATGCGGTCAGTCTATTAAAATATCTAACCACAACGATAATACAAATGTAACTGTCCTCACGCCATTTTCCTTGCGGTCTCTCTAGTTGCTCGTTATTCAAATGTAAATCTAAAAGTTCAGACTGAAAGTGTTTTCCCACAACAAACCTATGAAAATAAAATTATGTAACCTTTCTTAGAATGATTAGTCTTCTACCTGTCGGTCACCGATAATTATTCGTTGGGGGTGAGGTGGAAATTGAGCTGCAAGCATCGTGGGCCCCCTGGACAATAATGCAACCAGATGCTATATTGAGATTGACGCCAACACACATTTACGTTCTTAATCTTTCGAGTAAGCACCTGTTTTACAATGTTAACTTTCTCACAAGTCATTGTTAATGAGTTTGTCCTTCACTGGGTGCTCAATGAACATGGCCTGGTGCCAGCATAGGCTCGGTCTCACAAGGATTTCGTTTCATTTTTGATAACTCTGTCTAGATTAGGTGAATTAAGATTTTTATTGTGTGTAATGTGTGTAATATATATATATATATATACACACACACACACCTGAGAATTATGAGGAAGTAGGAACTTGTTGGGTTTTTTTTTTTAGTTACGGGCCTAGGGTTACTGACACCCCAGGCGAACTGAACTTCAGCACCCTTACAAGTGTGTGTGTGTGTGTGTGTGTGTGTGTGTGTGTATATATATATATATATATATATATATATATATATATATATATATATATATATATATATATTAATAATCAACAGAATAAAACTTTCATTATCCTACCTAAAGCATTTTTTCTAGCGTTTAGATCTGCAAATCTTTTTTTTTTTTTTTTTTTTTCAATGCCACTTCCTACATCTATCTTTAAAAGAACGTTTTCTGTTGACAAAACAGCCGAAGAATTTAATCTCTTTCGTCATGGAAGACCGCAAGTATGTTTTTATACGCTTTAGTTTTGGAAGATCCCAAACACATGATATGGCGCCGCGGGCGACTGCTCTACTTGTCAGTACCTTGAGTCGACCCTGCTTTTTTTGCTTAGGGCTAATTCTTTAACATATATAAGCTATGACGAATAGCAAAAGAACTGGGAAAGATCTCCTCCCTTAATTCCTCCAGTAGCCTATTCATAGAACTCTCTGGAGGAGTTGTGACACATGGTCTGAAGAGCGGTTTGACACGTAAAACTGACAGGAATTTGCCTGTTGTGATATCTGTCCAGTTTTTTTTATATTAGTATTTACACACAAACACGTGTAAACACTCATCTGGACGATTATAAGATAAAGGTTATTTTTTCTCTCCTCTTCTTAATACAGTATTTAGTAATGTAGTATAGAAAATTATCCGTTTTATAATAATACGAAATCTTTACTTCTAATTTTTTAGTATGACTCAGTTGCTCTGAGCTTTTCCTGGCAGTGATTTGAGATTTTAGAAAATCTCAGCAACACATATTCTCCGAAATGAAGTTACGTTTAAATTTTTTTTTTTTTTTTGTAATCGAAATGTAAACTACCAAATTTAAACTAATGCCATTAACTAGTACACTAATATAAATGTAACTGACCCATGATAATATCCATTAAATTCAATGGGTTACTGATTATAACACCACCTAACGATTTTGACTTATTACAACTACAGTGAATTAGAGCCTCACTGTGTTAGGTAGGTGGGGAGGGGTGCGTATAGAATAAGAAAGTACTAACTAACTGTACCAGAAATGACAAACTGCATTTAAGTGTTGACATGTTTTGTGTTAACTTAATTATTTTTATTTTTATTAATCGTAACCATTGTTTTATCTTATAAAAGAAAATCTATGACATTGGGAAAATGTTTTCCTGTGATGACTTTTCATCATCTAGGACTTCATCGGACTAAAAGTGATGTTTACGTTGATGTACGTAAAAATTAACACAAAAATCTACAGATTAAAGCGCTTTCTATACATTTTCCTCGTAGTAAATTGCTTTCACTTTTAATAGTACCTTTTTTTTTTTAATCAAAATGGTTACACATTTTTTTCCATTTCATAGATTTGCTTAAAATTTTACACATATATATATATATATATATATATATATATATATATATATATATACACACACACATATATACATGTTTTAAGTTCAACCGACATTGTGTTCAGCTATTTTACGAAAATGAGATCTCCCCCAAATAAAAAAAAAATTATATATATATATATATATATATATATGCGCGTGTAAGCAGCAAGAAATCATTTAAACAAGTTGTGCTAAATTTAACAGACAAGATCGGTCTTAATTTTTTTTTTTTGTGGGGAGATCTCATTTTCGTAAAAATAGCTGAACACAAACATATATGGTGTGTGTGTGTGTATATATGTATATATATATATATATATATATACTCACACCCACCCACTTTATTTTCATAGATTTTTTTTTTTTTCTCATGACTAAGGATTTGTATACTTATTTTACGATGCTTATTTTAATTTTAACTATCACCATTTGTATATTTGTCCAAGTCTCACATGCAAACAGATGTTTACAAAAAAAAAATGGCCTAAACTGCATTCGAACTGTGACTGGTTTTCCTTGTCCATAACATCTATTCATTTGGGGCTTCTTAAACCAGTTTAATTGGCAAACATTTGTAGTGATGCCTTCCATGGTGATTTTCTAAGTGTATCTTAGATATGGCACAAGGCCTAAAGTATGGAGCACCCAGTGAGTATCGAACTCACTACTCCAGTCGTAATCGATCTAGTGAGACAAGCTGGCTAACCATTCGTTCTCCCTTCTGTGTGTCACATTGCCAGATACCTTGGCTTCATATCACTGGCGGTTGATGCAGACCCCCATCACCACCGAAAACAATCGCAGGAATGAAAACCTAAGAATGCAAAATTTCAGGATTGCGGGTCCGGATCTGGCCCGGAACGTTTTTAATTTGATCACGGAGTCGACCTGATTCCTGTTGTCCTATGACCTCTAGGAGGAAAATTTGAACAAGTGACACACTGGCATTCATATTTTTATATATATATATATATATATATATATATATATATACACGCAAAATGAAATGGTTTATGTCCGACAATTATTTTAATATATTTTTTCCGTTTATACGTTATTATTAGAGATACAAATATTTAAGTAAATGCTCAGTTTATAATAAACAGTAACAACATTTACCGGCCTGAATTTCCGAGAAATCACAAAAAAAGGTGTCCTCGGGCAGGAATCGAACCACTATCCAACACGGAACCGTCATATAGCCTGACGTGCTTTTTTATTTAGCTACAGAGGAAGCAAAGTCAAATTACTGTGTTTAAATCTTCCACAATAGCTAAATGGTATAGTACGTCAGGCTATATGACAGTTCCGTGTAGGATAATGGTTCGATTCCTGCCGGAGGACAACACATTTTCTATGAAACTTCTCGGATATTCAGGTCGATAAATGTAGTTAATACTGTTTATTATAAACAGACCATTTACTTAAATATTTGTATTTATAAAAATAACGTATAAACAATATATATATATATATATATATATATATATGAGAGAGAACCAGTTGTTAACTGAAGTTATGTGTGTTTTTGTTATTTACTTTTATTATTGATCTATCAAATTATTGATATCGAACGCTTTTTCAATCAATAATATTCATTGAATTGTGTTCATGTGCGTGAGGCGATGTCCGCATGCACAAAGAAACGTTCATCTGAATTGATCAATAAGTAGCCTGACAGTTATTAGCTGAATTTAGATTCAAAATTTCCAGTGTTCGATCTTTGTAATTAGGGGGAATCGTTCAGGAATAAATATTTATTTTGCAAAAGAGAAATGTTATTTTTCATCATTACTGTCGTCCCTATATGTGTGTAAAAGGTGCGTCGCTAAGAGGCGAATTTATACGTAGAAAAGAAATAACAAAAAACATTTTCTTATCGCCTGGCTAGAAAGTTCGTTTTCCGACCGTGAAGACCCGGGTTCGAAACTCACCAAGGTCGATTTGTCAGAAAGGTGACCTTGATGGTATCAGTCCGAGGATGGGCGATCCCAGCGAATGTCATCGCTGGAAAAAAACCATACCCCACGATTTGACTAAAACCTTGCAAGTGAAAGTGAATTGTTCGTCGGTGGCTGTACGAGAACGAGGTTACAAGTCATCGTGACCGAGAATTTGAGCGTACCGGCTTTGTTTAAACTGTTACTCACGCTAGGGGATGCTTTATTTCCCAGAAACTGAAGTTAAGGGCCGATCGGCATATTTGCAGTATAAATCAAAGCTGGCCTCACTGGGCATCTTCAGCAAGCATTGTCTAGCATACTCTGAAATGAGTGGTCAGCCATATATATATATATATATATATATATATATATATATATATTATTATATTTATTTAAATATTTGTATATATAAAAATAATGTGTGTGTGTTTTATTAATTCATGCCATGGCTTGAATTTTATTTTTGGCTAGGTTTCTTAATGCTTTTATGTATGAAAAGTGTATTTAGACAAGAAGAATTATTTTAAACAAGATTTGTTAAACATTAACCAAACATTTTTATAAACATGCAAATCATGGTAACGAATGCCACAGTCGAAAGTACTCGGATTAAAAACAAAAAACAAAAAAAAACAAACAAAAAACATCGGAATGTTTACCAATTCTAACGATATCAATTTAGTTGTACAAAAAAAAAAAAAAAAATAGGCCTTATCGGTAAGGTTTAAGGAAGATTATATATATGTAACATTTAAAAAAAAAAAATTATTGGGCTACTCTTGGTATTGAGCCCTCTTTTGAATTAACGCTGTGAGCGTTATAATTCACGTTCTCATGACATTAATTCATATATATATATATATATATATATATATATCAGATTATGATATGGCCTTTCTAGTCAGTGTTATTTGCGCGTGTTGTTTTGTCTTATTCAAATATACTAAAAAAAAAAATCCCTGCACTCGTTCTACAGCTGAAAGCAACTACCTGGCTAATCCCACAGGTAAAATACGGTTGATAAATCTTTAAGGTAGTTTTGAGAATTGCTTTGCTATATATTTAGAATAGAAAAGGGTAAATCTTAACTAGGGTAAGATTTTTTAAATTTATTTTTATAATAATAAAGAAGATTGATAGATTTGTTTATATTTTTACGGCTTATCAATCCTTTGCAGGTTATTTAAAGGAAAGGAAATATATTTCGACTGAGACATTTTGGGATAATGATTTTACTGATACAAATTTTAATAATGAACTCCTAGCTGGGGGAGAAGAGATGGATCCATACTTTTCCCAAGTGATTGAATATAACGAACCCAACAGGAATTAGAATCAGCGCTCCGGTTAACAATTCTGAGGAACTATCCATTGCACCAACCACACACCCAAGCGGTCACCCATCTACGTAGTGACAAGATTCGACGTTGCTTAACTACGGTGATCGTGTAGGAACCGGTGTTTCAACGTGATATGGATTATATATATATAATATATATATATGGACTTATTTCAATACCCACATATTCGATCTCCTAGCGGCCAATCAGTATAGCTTTATGTGTACTGTCATGGCTCTCCACAACTTCTAATTCTTTGTAGCTTTTAACACTTGAATTTTTCTTTTACTATCATCCGAATTCCCTGTTCTGTAGTCCATTCACAAGCCCGTGGGGTAGGGTCACTTAGCGTTTCGATCTGTCCCTCCAGCCGGCAATATATCTTGTGTGTGTCAAGTTTTCCTAAACGTTTTTTTTTTTTATTCATTATGCGCCCTAGTACAGGTTAAAAACTTATTCAGTTTAGTTTCAGTAAGGCCGGAAGGATAAGGCGACTAGATAAATTAATTGCGATGTTATTGAACTCCTATGTAAATACATCTGTAGTAGCGAGTTCGGTCCTCACCGAGTCTACCAATATGGCCTCATTTAGAGGAAAAATTAGCAACCTAATCTAATTATTACTAGATATTGTAAAAATAATGTTCTATTTTCGTAGCCTTGTGGCAGACATGGCTAAGTTTCGTCTTGAAGGTAAAGATAAATATAATCTAGTAACCCAATGAGGATGGGTTCGTTCCTCACTAGATGCTGCCTAAACAGATTTAAAGCTAACGAAGGGTTTTATTTACCTGTCAAAGACGACCACGGTAGTAGTATTTCATTGTTCTGACTGACTGGTTATGTAAGGTTATGAGAGAACCGCTCTTAAAAGCTTTTTATGTGACTTGGTGGTGTTGAAAAAATAAATAAAAAGTAGATTGCAATTTTAATAAAACCTAAACATACGAAAGCGAATTTATTCATTTTGTTTTATTCTTTAGAATTGATAACAAAAATAGACACTATTTAAATTGTTTATGGGAATGGTTGGCAAAAAACATTGGCTAATTGCCAATCAATTCGAACGTTATAAAATTTTAATGAATGATTTCCTTAGAGTTGGTTAACAGTTTAATGATTTGGAAAATATAAATTCATGAATAAAAATTGTTTACATATTTATTTCTTTATAAAGTAGTAAATGATAAATATTGCATTGCCTTAGTTTTAATACGATTGTATTAGTTGTAAATATAATTTTTTTTTTTGTAAATAAACAATTTAATAAATAGTATTTAATATTTTTGTTGTAAATTCCCAAGAACAAAAATAAATAAAATAAAAATGTATCAATTCACCTTTATCACATGTTTACATTTTATGGCAATTCTAGCCATTGCGTTTTAAAACAATAAACATCGCCGAGGAGTGACGGTAGTTAAAATAATACCAGTTTCAAGGGAAAAATCGTCCCTTTGACATTCCGTTTTTTTTTTTTTTTTTAGGGCACGAAGGTCCAAAAAAGTACACTGCTTGATTCCTTGGTTGAATAAGTAATGTACAATTTGTTAAATGGCCAGGTTGTCAGCATGCCCGATGTCAAGTGGCCTTCACCTCCCAAAATCAAATAAAAATGAATTTAAAAAAAACAAAAAAACAAACTGTTTTTGTAATAAATGAAAAGGAATATAGCGAGACAAGCTTGCTAGCCGTTACATCATGTCGAGGTGCCCTTCGACGTGGAGTAATGGTTAATAAGCTCACTTAAGATTGAATTTGAGGTTTGAGCCTCAATGCGTACTCTGTACTTTCGACCCTGTGCCATAACTATGCTACGCTTAGAAAACCATTTGGGCACTTCGAAGTGGTGTCATCGTTAGCAAGATTGTCTCGCTATATCACTTACGTCTGAACAGTGTTCGATCCTTACTGGATGCCCCATACTTTCGGCCTTGTGCTACATCTAAGCGTAGTTTAGAAAATCACTTATATTATGTGTGACGGACAGAGAATCAGTTATTTTATAATATAGATTGTTCAACAAGTTTTAGAATTGTCATTTCTAATATAATCCCGGCAAAGTAAACTGATTATAGTAGAAAAGAATTCAGAGTTCAGTGATATACCTGGCTGCCTACCGTAGAACAGGCTCTTCACAATGGAAGCTTGTCAAAACTCTGCCATGGGAGAGCCATAGGTGTTTAATAAAGACTAGTTAGAGTCGAGAGAAAAAAAAGCAAGCGTTTCTAATACTGATTTTTCAAAGTAGACCTTCCCTTTACGCAACACAATCTTTTTACTTATTTGACAAGCTAAGATTGGTATATTATATTTTTTATGGTTTCAAATTACAACGTCCCAACATATTTGTCCAAGATTGATTTAAATTTGACTGTTATATTATATAATTTCAAACGTTATTAAAGTGGACACTTATTTGAAAAATAGAGCCGCCATTTGTATTTATTAAACTGTGTGTAATACGTTTATCGACCTGCGCATTCAAGAAATTTGTTCTTCGGCAAGGATCGAACCAGTGTCCCCATCCTGGATAAAGTTGTAGTCCCCCGCCTTACAAAAAGAGGGACACAGGTTCGATCCCTGTCGGAGGGCAGATTGTTTTTGCTTAGATTACTTGAATGCGCAAGCCGATAAAAAAATTGTGAACCAGAGTGAGAATTCATTACGGAAAACTCAAGACTTGCTGTCACTTAATCCAGATTACGCCACCAAATAAAGTCGAGAATTAGAAGATTATCTCAACTTATCTCCATAAACCAGTGTTGTAATCCAGAAAAAAGAAAAGTTCTTTAGAAAACATTATCTTAGTCCTTCCGACTCCTTTACCCAATCCATTATAATCTCAAAATAAACCTATACAATTTTGTAACTAACAACGGCTTGTTCAACAGTAAACAAATGAAAAAACTTGTTCAAGGTTAAATTAATAATGACGACCGGAAGGACATCAAAACTAAACCAAATGCTGTTATTTGCGCGTTTATTTAAGTACTGTTTCTCTCGATTTTTTTTTTTTTTTTTTTTTTTCAGAAATGCCTACGGTGGCGGGGTGGGGAGACACCAGTTTATAGAAAAAAATATGCAGCTTGAGGTTAACTTTTCTACGTTAAAAACTATGTACATTTGATTGAATGCGTTGGTCAAGGAATTTTTCTTTTATGGTTTGTTTTTCTTTGTTGAGGACTAAGTGTATAGATAGACAGTAAATCTCTACAATCTGTAGCGATTTGCTATTGGAAGCGCTTTCGGTTAATATTGTAAGTAATTTTACTAACTCAGCTCACCAACTGATTCCTTAAAAATAGCTGACAGATTAGGCGAAAGCACTCTGGACAGTAATCATAACGGTGGTTTCGGCCACATTTAGACCCCCTAACAGAAAAATTAAAGAATCATATATATATATATATATATATATATATATATATATATATATATATATATATATATATATATGAGAGAAAAAAAAAACCAAACGAACAAAATAAAGAAAAGAAAAATTTGCCGTAATAAATATTGTCGGGGAGTGAAGGCAGTTAAAATAAGACCGGTGTCAATGAAAAATCGTCCGTGTTTTCAGGATGGCCGAACTTGATAAAGTCATCAGAACTTTTTTCAAGGCTAAACATCATAAAGCCATTGTTAAGAAATTCGCTGTCTGGGGAGAATTTGGAATCGTACATATTATTATCTATTGAAAAGGAATTGTTAGATTAATTGGATGAAGAAGTTATTATTAACATTCGAAACGATCATCTAGTGAACACAAACGATTGTTCGTAATATAGCCGACATCATGCTCTAGTGTGCTTTTGAACTATCTGTTAATGTGTAAATTGTGCAGTAAACTATTTAAATATCAATTTAAAAGAAAATAATTCAATTATAAGTTTACACTATTTTGGTATCTACTGCTAGTAACATATACAGTACATGTACGCTGTAATTACTAAGAAATACACTTTTTTCCCAGAAATTTTAATAGCAACCATTTTTATCTGTATTTTTTAATATTATTTATTACAAAAATTATGATATTGTGGGTGGGCCCTCTTTTGTCTTGACAACTAATATTCGTAGACCCAGTCGGCCACTGATTATTATCAGCAACTCCCCAGTCTACAAATTGGTAACAATGGCTGATATAAACTCGTTCATTAGTAATTGGGTCGCCATATTTCTAAAAAGAACTAAATCTTTAAAATCTATAGGCATCCAAATACCTACTAATGTGTAAACCAATGACTATAGATAGAACTGAGGGCTGTAGAATGTATACGAGAAATTATAGTGGACATAGGATACTGAATGATCTTATAACGGTCGTGGTCAAACTGCGAACTGTTTATCCTTTCTGAACGGCATGCCTAATTTCATAAGGGAAATAACGTTTCTTAGAATGTTTCGTTTCATTCTCACTTGTTCACTCACACATTCTCTCATACATAATCATATATATAAACAATGATTAAGTACAAATGTTTCTTGAATTTTGTAAATTTTCAGTGAAGGTAACCTTTTCATTTTAAACCATTGGCGATTTTAACCAAGAAAGATCATGCACGCTTCATCTTCCTTGGTTTTGAAACCAGAAACAAGATTTTTTTTTCCTCTGGAGAAGAAACGTACTTTTTTAATTTTCAAATGAATAAATTTGAAATAAATTATACACAGCAGCACTGTCATCAATGATAAGACTTCAATTTCTTAGTAATAGAAAAACTTTTTCCTATATTTCTAAATGTAATTCTTATTCTATAGTGAAAATACGTGGGGTACCTCTTAGGAAAAGTTACTGTTTTAGTTACCCTTTTTATTATCGGTGCGGTCCGCCTTGTGATGAGTCATAGATTACGTGGCCCACTGCTTGAAAAAGGTTGCCTATGCCTGATGATCTATAGTCTCCCTGTGGATACAATGAAATACAGTCAATTACACGGGAGGAGCTGGCGGATACATTCTAGCGTAGCAAATTTTTATACCTAGGAGTATAAACTAAACTAGCCTGACTTATATCCAGGGTATAAAAAAACTTAGCCTAACATAACCACGGATATACTCTGTGCTGTTGCACAGGGCCTTCAGATACAGGAATTGATTTTTGTTTTTACGGCTTATCAACCTTTGCGCGCTGTGTCCTTCAGAGAAGCCATGTGGCGTGCGGACGAGATCGGACGAGGTGCACCTGGGTGGCAAGCGTAGGAAAGAGCTGTATGACGTATAAACATACGAACACGCACCTCCGTATTAACAGGACAAAGTCGCCCAGACATCGGGTGCGAGAATGTAAGGTCCACATTTCGGAGGAACGTGTTTGTTTGTTGTTGTTTTATGGTTTATCAAGAACATTTTTAGATGGTAAGAATGTTGTAAGATAATAATTTACTGACACAAGACCTACTAATTAACCCATAGTTGGGGTAGAAGTGGTGGATTCATACCCCTTTTCTAAGGGTATTTGCGCTTATAACAAACCTGACTGGAATTGAAACCCAGCTCTACGATTTCCAATTATCGAGCCATTATTCGTTATACCGTCCTCACATTCTAGTTTACAGCTCTTGTATTCTCAAGTGGTCACTGATCTATGTTTCACGTTGCTTAACTTCGGTGATCGTACGAGAACCAGTGTTACAGGTAAATCAGATAAAACACGTTCTTAGGTTTATCCATCAACTAAAAATACATTAATCCATGGCTTCAGTTAGTGTAACCCTTTCTTGCCTCTGCCAGGGATTACAACCATTCTTGGCCATTGTAAGTATAACCTCAGATCTCTTAAGGATGGGGTCTCTACTACACAGTATTACTCTCTGAGCATAACTGGATAGGGTCATGGTCATTGGCCGACGTCTCTCGAAATGGAATACCGAGGAAAGCTGTGTGCAACTTCTGTCGCCACCCCCTGTCTACGTACGCGTCCATTAGCATCCGCTCTCGGTTCAAATTTGCGGATCAATAATTTCAGTTTGCAGGATCCCCTTAATTCATTGGGTTTGACTTGGGGTAGTATGTTTTACGTTGAATGAAATCACATACACAAGTTCCGGTTCAGAACTCTTTTTTTTTTTATTTAATTGAAAATGACAATGATACATGTTTTCTCATCCCCCACAAGTTTCGTAGAAACTACTCTGATACTGCCCCCATCTTGTATACCATTCACATTACCTTAACGTATGTATAATGGAACAAAACGATAAACGCATCTAAATGCTAACTTATTACATTAATTTTTTTAATCACTATATACGGGGTGTCCCAAAATATTGTATATACTCTTTAAATATTAATAGTTAATAATACATGAAGAACTTATATGGATGAAAATATGCAAAACAGATGGATTGGAAGAATAGGGACAGTTGAATACCCACCTAGATCAACAGATTTGACGCCCTTGGATTTCTTTTTGTAGGGATTTTCTTAAAGACAAAGTTTACAGTAGGAACCCTGAAACAATTGGTGAAATGAGAATAGCGATTGAAGAAGAATGTGTTCAAATACCAGAGGGAATGATACTGGACATTTGTAGGACTATTTCTTCAAGATATGAAAAGTGTATTGAACAGAACGGCAACCAGTTTGAGTACTTGATGTGAACTCATCATTATATGAACATTCTTCCATTGCCCCAAGGACCTTTTATCTTAAAGTTAATTTTTTTTTTTTTTTTTTTTTTTGCTCTCAAATTCTTTAAATGTGGATTCTTTCTCTTGTATTAGTCTTATTTACAAGTCGAAATACATAAATTGGATAAGTTATAACGATTCAGAGTGTATACATTATTTTGGAACACCCTGTATTTAGTGGGTACACATTTTTGTGTAGACCTCTGTGTTTGTTTGTTTTTTTTTTTTTTTATTTGGTAGTCGCTGTTTTGTTTTTTAACGGATGAATGA
>CAHIKZ030001369.1:4112500-4115000 GCA_903632075.3 Acanthosepion pharaonis | reverse complement strand
GTCCGGTTCGATCTTCATCTTCAAGGATGAAATCTCCACCTCTGAATTTTGCAAACCATCTTCTGCAAGTTCTTTCATTCACACATTCCTCTCCATAAACTGATTGAATGTTTCTAGCCACTTCGGCTGTTGTGTTTCCTTTCTTGAACTCAAAGCATTATGTGCCCCAAATGATTCTTGGGTACTTCCATGTTAGCAGGGTTTTAATCAAACAAAATTTAATTTTATTGTTCTCTGAAATAAAAATTTGATCAGTTTAAATGCATCTAAACATAAAAATAATGTTCAGCTCCATTAGACATTATAAAATACTCTTTAAATTTCGTTCATTTTAACAAAGTTAAATTCGGACAGAACTTATAGGATGACCTGATAAAATCTTCGACCATCTTCAGGTGGTACTATGAATCACAGATTTTATTTTTATTTATTTTCTTCGTCCCGTTGTCTCCTTCCTACCTCTTTATCATTTACTTCATTTATCTATTTCAGGGGATTCGGTTTTGTTACATTTCGGGATCCGGCTAGCGTGGAGAAAGTTCTAGCAAATGGACCGCATGAACTGGATTCAAAAACGGTAAGTGTTTCATGTTAGATTTGAATTCTTTCTCTAGTGATTTCAGTGTTCAAAGCTTAGTCTGACAAAAGGCTAACATAATGAAGATTGCATAAATTAAGAGCTTGCGGCATAATAGATGTTGAAATTATCGAAGTCTGGCACAAGGTCATTCTACTGATGTTAATCAGTCAAGTGCACGATACACGGTTGGGCGATCATGTCTCTTTCGATTCATGGCTGGACAGAAAGTTTTTCCCACTCTCCGTTGCCGTTTATTTTGGCGTTTACGCCTCAGTACACGTAACGGACCAGATTGTAATTTGAACTCGGCTCTCCGAATTCAAGTCATAATTTTCATTTATTCATTTTTTTTTTTTTTTTTTTTTTTTTTTATTCTAATATAAGGGACCGGTTGAAGTATCACTCCATGTTTTAAAAGAAGTCATGGCTGTTTATAGATATTGTCAGAGGACTTACTCATTTTCTTTTAAATTTTGGATATAGGTTGATAAGCCTCCAAGCAAAAACAACCAACTAAATTTTGAAACTAAACTTTCGGATTTTTAGGTCAGCTTTTGATTTTTCGAGAGTTCCATTAAGTTAAAGACGAGGCTCTTCATCCCCTCGCATCTAGTTTCCATCTGGCTATTCCCTTAAATAGTGGACAATTCCGCTTCGATTACGAGAGAAAAAATATACCAGAGAAGCTGTCCTGTTTGAACGGACGGACTTTTTATGCAAAGAAGTGTTAACTGAATGATGTTCGAGTGATAAACCGTTCTATATATTTGTCGAAAGAGGGCCAATCGAGGCAGTGTAATATTTAGCAAGCTTGTCTCGCTAGAACAATTACGACTGAATCGTTCGATCCTCACTGGGTGCCCCATACTTTCGGCTTTGTGCCGCATCTAAGCTACGCTTAAAAAATCACTATTTATGTCGAAAGATATATTTAATATTTATCATTGGAAAGTCAAACCTTCGGTCATAAGATTAGGAAGTATGACTCCTCAAAAAATTTTAACCCGAGAAACATTGATAGTAAAAACTAATATAATTATGAAAGGGCAAAGTGATACATTAGACTCCATCACAAATATCGATTACAAATCTTTTCTTCTTCTTCTTTTTATGACTTATTTTTAGGACATTTCAATTTTCTGAGATTTGCTAGAAGTAAGGAAAATTATGACCTGAAGGCTTAATTTGTGACTCCTCTTCACGTCTTCGCGAAGTAACTCTAACTCTCCCTCACTTTCTCCTATCTCTCTCTATCTACTCTCACTCCCTCTCGCCGCCTGTCTCTTTCACTCTCCGCCTGTCTCTTTCACTCTCCGCCTGTCTCTTTCACTCTCCGCCTGTCTCTTTCACTCTCCGCCTGTCTCTCTCTTTCTCTCCGCCTGTCTCTCTTCCTCTCCGCCTGTCTCTCTCTTTCTCTCTCCCCGCCTGTCTCTCTCTTTCTCTCTCCCTTCTGTCTCTCTCTCTCTCTCCACTTCTCTCTCTCTCTTCTCCCTTCTCTCTCTTTTCTCTCTCCCTTCTGTCTCTCTCTTTCTCTCTCCCTTCTGTCTCTCTCTTTCTCTCTCCGCTTCTGTCTCTCTCTTTCTCTCTCCCTTCTGTCTCTCTCTTTCTCTCTCCGCCTGTCTCTCTCTCTCCGCTTCTGTCTCTCTCTTTCTCTCTCCGCTTCTGTCTCTCTCTTTCTCTCTCCGCTTCTGTCTCTCTCTTTCTCTCTCCGCTTCTGTCTCTCTCTTTCTCTCTCCGCTTTCTTTCTCTCTCTTTTTTCCTCTCTCTCTTTCTCTCTCCGCCTCTCTCTCTCTTTCTCTCTCTCCGCCTCTCTTTCTCTCTCTTTCTCTCTCTCTTTTCTCTCTCTTTCTCTCTCCACCTCTCTTTCTCTCTCTTTCTCTCTCCACCTCTCTTTCTCTCTCTTTCTCTCTCCCTCTCTTT
>CAHIKZ030001369.1:4082500-4110000 GCA_903632075.3 Acanthosepion pharaonis | reverse complement strand
A
This sequence comes from Acanthosepion pharaonis, assembly GCA_903632075.3. NCBI lineage: Eukaryota > Metazoa > Mollusca > Cephalopoda > Sepiida > Sepiidae > Acanthosepion > Acanthosepion pharaonis. Next base: position 4,109,999 of record CAHIKZ030001369.1, on the reverse strand, counting down.
ATATACACCTTACGGATTTTGTTTGATGATTTACTGAAGTCTTTCAAAGATGACACAAAAAAAAATCGTGAACTGCTTATAGAATTAAGATGATCTCTTACAAAAATCAGCTGGACTTAAATTACTTAATCTTTTAAGATTAACACGCGAGCAAAAATTAAGAAAAACGTGATGCAGAAAGTAAATTCTGGACACTGGACTCCATGATGCTCACTTTTCCTATTGAAAACAATGTTACCCTTTCTTTTCTTTTTTTTTTTTTTTTTTTTTTTTTCTACCTCTCTCTTTCTCTTACAATGAAAAACGAACAATAATGTTGGGTACTTTTTTATTTGTTGTGTACTTGTTGTAATAGTCGTGTATACACACGTGTGTGTGTGTGTGTGTAAGATTTTTTTTCTTTTAATTTCATGAATTTGCATGAAAAATCCGAAAAATGTTTTTTCTTCTTTCCTTTTTCCTCTTTTTTTTAAAAAATTGGATTCATAAAAAAGGTGGCGGAGAGGGTAACATTATGGGGGGAATCAGCAAAAAGAAACTCGGATATTTTTTAATAACACAATGTTTCCTTTTTAAAAGGGAACGATGGGTGAAAGGGGGGAGGGTGTTTATTTTTGCGTTTGTATGGTTGTCTGTCTTATTTCTTTATTTTTTATTTTTTTTTTTATTTTTATTTTTTTTTTCATTGGAAAGAAAAACTTATTAAAAACAAACAAAAAACCATCTTCGTTCCTTTCTGAATTGAAACAGCACTCGAGGTTGTTACCCTTGACAACAGGCTCTGGCTATTTTTAGAAACATAATGAGGGTGAGTCCATCCTTGTAAGGAATGAAAAAAGGAGGTGGGAACAGGTTTTTTTTCTCTCTTGCGTGTGCGTGAGGGAGTACTGTTGATTTCCGGTCGTTAAACTACTAAAACAACTATTTTTATCATGCGTCAAAACTGCACAAGAGCTGGATGGATAAGTCTTTGACTTTATATATATATATATATATATATATATATATATATATATATATATATATATATATAATGTGCGTGTGAAATCTGAATAGACTTCCCACCCCAACAAGAAAAAAAAAACAGATTGGAAATTGTACAAATTTTGCTGGAGAAAATAGTCCGATTACTAGAGTCGATATCTTTTCGTATTACTTCATGCGTCCGTTACATAGTTGTTTTCACCAATTTTCTCTCTCTCTCCCTCGCCCCGTCTCTGTCATTCTTTCTCTTTCTCTTTCTCCCCCCACCCCGTCTCCGTCATTCTCTCTCTCTTTTTCTTTCTTCCCCCTACCCCAGTCTCCGTCATTCTCTCTCTCTTTTCTTTCTTCCCCCCTACCCCAGTCTCCGTCATTCTCTCTCTTTTTTTTCTTCCCCCCAGTCTCCGTCATTCTCTCTTCCCCCACTGTCTCCGTCATTCTCTCTCTTTAAACCACTGTCTCCGTCATTCTCTCTCTTCCCCCCCCCCTGTCTCCGTCATTCTCTCTCTTCCCCCCCCACTGTCTCCGTCATTCTCTCTCTTCCCCCACTGTCTCCGTCATCTCTCTCTTCCCCCCCCCCTCTCCGTCATTCTCTTTCTCTTCCCCAGTCCCCCCCACTCTGTCTCCCCCCCATTCTCTCTCTTCCCCACTGTCTCCCCGTCACTCTCTCTCTCCCCCCAGTCTCCGTCCTCTCTCTCTCTTCCCCCCAGTCTCCGTCCTCTCTCTCTCTTCCCCCCCAGTCTCCGTCACTCTCTTTCTCTTCCCCCCCCAGTCTCCGTCCTCTCTCTCTCTCTTCCCCAGTCTCCGTCTCTCTCTCTCTTCCCCCACTGTCTCTCTCTTCCCCCCCCCCCCCTGTCTCCGTCATTCTCTCTCTCTCTCTCCCATCATATATTTTCTTTTTAGAATGACAAATTTCTTCGTCGAGTACTTTCAATTGATGTGTAGTAGCATCTCACCGTCATGTGATTCGGTTTCTCACATGTGTGTGTGTGTGTGTGTGTGCGCGCGCACGCGCGTGAGCCACTCAATTTTCTTCTCTCTTCATCTCGGTGTGTGGAAGGGATGGGGTTATATAATCAAAAGGCTTTCTATTAATTTCTTTTAAATTTCAATATCGCAGATTTTCTCCCGGATCTCTCCCCGACTCTTTTCCTTGAGCTTTTTTCTTTTTTCTTTTTTCTTTTTTCTTATAGACGCAGCAGTTCTCTTCCATCTTTGTGTGTGTTTTGGCCTCAAATCTCTGTTCAATTTCTCAAAGTGCAACATGTCTCTCTTTTTTTATTTCTTTATTTAAACCATTTCTCTCCCACTCGGTTGGCCATTCTCTTTTGTTGATACCTGTCCTCCCTTCTCCATTTGGGAGATTCCATGTTGAATCCATTTCTATCCCAATGGGAGCATCTCGAGCAGCAGTTTCCTGCCATTCTCCCCGTCTTCCACCCGCTTTACGACTGCTGCAACTACTGGCTTCGTCTCCCCGCACGCACACACACACACCCCACCGCTTCCTGTCTTACTGGTTCCTGTCTTACTGTCCCTTTTCCAAGAATCTTGATGCTCAACCTTCTGTCATTCTTTTTTCTCTCTCCTCTCTTCTGTCATTCTTTTTCTCTCTCTCTCTCTCTCTCTTCTTCTAATCTCTCTCTCTCTCTCTCTTCTGTCATTCTTTTTCTCTCTCTCTCTCTCTTCTGTCATTCTTTTTCTCTCTCTCTCTCTCTTCTGTCATTCTTTTTCTCTCTCTCTCTCTCTTCTGTCATTCTTTTTCTCTCTCTCTCTCTCTCTTCTGTCATTCTTTTTCTCTCTCTCTCTCTTCTGTCTTCTTTTCTCTCTCTCTCTCTCTTCTGTCATTCTTTTCTCTCTCTCTCTCTTCTGTCATTCTTTTCTCTCTCTCTCTCTTCTGTCATTCTTTTCTCTCTCTCTCTCTTCTGTCATTCTTTTTCTCTCTCTCTCTCTCTTCTGTCATTCTTTTTTCTTTCTCTCTTCTCTTCTTTTTCTCTCTCTCTCTCTTCTTTTTTTTTTCTCTTTTCTGTCATCTCTCTCTCTCTTCTGTCATTCTTTTTTCTCTCTCTCTCTTCTGTCATTCTTTTTTTCTCTCTCTCTCTTCTGTCATCCTTTTTTTTTCTCTCTCTCTCTCTGTCATTCTTTTTTTTTCTCTCTCTCTCTGTCATTCTTTTTTCTCTCTCTCTCTCTGTCATTCTTTTTTTTCTCTCTCTCTCTCTGTCATTCTTTTTTTCTCTCTCTCTCTGTCATTCTTTTTTTCTCTCTCTCTCTCTGTCATTCTTTTTCTCTCTCTCTCTCTCTGTCATTCTTTTTTTCTCTCTCTTCTGTCATTCTTTTTCTCTCTCTCTTCTGTCATTCTTTTTTTCTCTCTCTCTTCTGTCATTCTTTTTTTCTCTCTCTCTTCTGTCATTCTTTTTTTCTCTCTCTCTTCTGTCATTCTTTTTTTCTCTCTCTCTTCTGTCATTCTTTTTTTCTCTCTCTCTTCTGTCATTCTTTTTTTCTCTCTCTCTCTGTCATTTTTTTTCTCTCTCTCTTCTGTCATTCTTTTTTCTCTCTCTTCTGTCATTCTTTTTTCTCTCTCTCTCTTCTGTCTTTCTCTCTCTCTCTCTCTCTGTCATTCTTTTTTTCTCTCTCTCTTCTGTCATTCTTTTTCTCTCTCTCTCTCTCTCTTCATTCTTTTTTTTTTCTCTCTCTCTCTTCTGTCATTCTTTTTTCTCTCTCTCTCTCTCTCTTCTGTCATTTTCTTTTTCTCTCTCTTCTGTCATTCTTTTCTCTCCTTCTCATTCTTTTCTCTCCCTTCTGTCATTCTTTTCTCTCCCTTCTGTCATTCTTTTTCTCTCCCCCTTCTGTCATTCTTTTTCTCTCTCTTCTGTCATTCTTTTTCTCTCTCTTCTGTCATTCTTTTTCTCTCTCTCTGTCATTCTTTTTCTCTCTCTCTCTCTCTCTCTCTCTCTGTCATTCTTTTTCTCTCTCTCTCTCTCTCTCTGTCATTCTTTTTCTCTCTCTCTCTCTGTCATTCTTTTTCTCTCTCTCTCTCTGTCATTCTTTTTCTCTCTCTCTCTCTCTCTCTCATTTCTCTCTCTCTCTCTGTCATTCTTTTTCTCTCTGTCATCCTTTCTCTCATGTATGGCTGATTTTACTGACATGCAAATGTATTATTGACCACTGAAACAACATGACAAAAATTAGTTAAGAACGGAACGCTTTTTATTTATATAATCTCTGTCTCCCCCTAACCACACACATTTCGCCACCTATCTACCTTTTCATTTTCTTATCTAAGGTGTTTTGCATACTCAGTGCCATCAAACCCTCTACAAATCTCTTTTGCCAACAACAATTGCTTTAAACTTAAATGAATTCCCGTACAGCTAAAATCTGAATTCACTTTCTTCATTCGTTTCGATATTTTTATGGGGTCGGCCACCATCACCACTCTAATCCCCGCTACATTTATTCGGACCACATTCGCAATGTTTTATAATTGACCCCACCCCAAGAATGAAGATCAATTGTATTTAAAAAAAAAAAAAAAAAGAAAGAAAGATTATGAAATAAATTGCTTTCTTATCACGAAGTTAGATATTTTGCGATTGTCTTAATAGAATCAACTTCATATTGTAACTGATTGCTCTTTTTCCGTATGTGAGTTGCTTTAAAGCCATTAATCACAGCTGTTCCTGCATTGCATTGCAGTGGGACTTAAATATCATCATGCTTGAATTGTGTGGGTGAAGTTAAGTTGGAATTTCGTGGTGGTCAGAATAAATAAAAATATTGGTTTTGACTCTCTCATATATATATATATATATATATATATCATTCAGTTCTATCCCAAGATTTATTTGCTTGATAAGCCATAACAAGATATCAAACAATATGCGCTTCGCATACTATTCGATAAGTGCGATTTGGTGGCTAAGTAAAGATTCATAGCGACTTTCGACGTCAAAATAGTAACCCAAATGGGAGTAATGTATTGCTTGATTCAAAATTAATAACAATTCAATATAGGTGTATCTAGATTCGTCTATCGTCCGGTTTATGCTCCTCTCCGGTCTTTTGAACAGGAATAAAGGTTTAATCTTTGTTCACTGTTTAGACTTTGGTTTCCGATTCCTTCTAAAGTCTCTTAATTCTGTTTCACTTGTAATAGCCCCTTGCGTCTTAGTGGTATCATCGCCTTGTTTAACGTGAACTGATTTAAAAAGAAAAAAAAGTTGTCCTTCTCTTAGACTGATTAGCAAACATGGCTACGGAGCCCAGTCAGTCGTACGATTTTTATACATTCACTTTCCTACAAATACCATCGGAGAATGTATTATTTTCTACCATCACAATCGAATTGCTAAACTAAACGACACAACAGATTCTACTAGTTTTTGCCATTTTAAAACTAACAATTTCTTTACTAGTATTAATAAGACAATTTTATTTCTAATTTAAAATCATTTAAACATTGTAACTATGCACGAAAAACTATAATAAATCCTATCCAATCGATGAAATACTTATGTAAGGCTGTGTATCATAAATTTTATATATTCAATCTGAACTGCAACCTTAGTTGTCTCCCTTGATTTATTAACCCTTCTATGCCCGAGGCAGTAAACATGGCTTCAGTCAAGTGTTGATTCTTTTTTTTCTTCTCAACCTGCTACTCTCTTTGTGTGTTATAGCGACTATTTCTCGGATAATCAGGCCCTTCCTTTCGATTTATTTCCGCATTTTTTACCACAAAGATTTATTTGCTTATTTAACTCTGTTCAACTTTTTTATCCAGAATATTATATGCTCACGCGAATATGACAGATTTATATAATCTAGCTAGATATTTAATAAGCTTAGCTTAGAAGGAAGAGGAAGATTGTGATGCGCCAATTTAAGTGCGTAAGATATATCGGCTTTAAAAAAAAGTACCTACAGCCCCCAAATCGTATTTAGCTGATTTCAAATCAGTTATTTAGGAAGCGTAAGTTTGAATTCCACTCGTATCCATTACATTGACTTACATGCTAATACCCTTGGGAAAGGCATGAATCCTCTTTATTCTACAGCAATGGATGGCAACTTGTGTACTGCAGAAAGAAATGGAAACCTACTGCAGGGAAAAAATCTGCCTCGTCAGTCATGTATCGAAAGATACGTGATCGCCTAAGCGTATGGCACATAACTGACTGACTGAACTTAGATGCGGCATAAGGCCTCAAACCTCCTTCTTTCGGTGAAGATTACGAAACAAGCTTGCTAACCATTACGGCACATTGGAGTAATCCAATTAGTCAGTTCAATATTTGATTTTACCATTTTACCTTTTTACCATTTTATAAATGACTGAAAACAAATTCGTGTGTGGTGTTTTTTTTTTGGGGGGGGGGGTTCGTTTTTTTTAAAATCGGAATTTTATAAAAATACCAATGGACTATGAAATAAAATTTTATTAAACATTGTCAATTTCGCTTTTTGAAACCATAAACATTGCCGAGGAAATCGCAAGCGTATACAGTAATATCGGTGTCAAGGGAATAACCGTCCTTTTAAGACACTGCATTTTGTTTTTTTGGGGGGGGCACGAAGGTTAAACATTGCCCTCGTTTATGGAGCATCGAAGGAATGGTACTGTAACACTTATTCGGCATTCGTTTCTCTTTGTGAAATTAGTCTACACTCTTTTCTAAAGGTCAGCTTCCTAATGACAGGCATTTACACATGAGGATGTGCTGGAAAGTTCTCGGCCCGACCGGCTTGCCAAAATCTAAACTAATAATCAAATATGAGAAATTATTGAGGAATCCTTTCTTGATCGGATTTAGAACATTTCAACAACTTTATACGCGAGATGTATTCATTTGATCACAGTCAATATCATAGTCTACAACACCCGCGCCACAGTTAATTGTTAATCCCATAATCTGATCAATGACTGTATAGGAGGCGCGTCACCAGAACTACATAACTGGTTTTCAATTTGGGATTTTCATTCCCCTAGACCGGTTGTCAAACATGGCTTGAGAGGTCAGTTTACCCAGGTATTTAATTCGGACATGAGTAAAAATAAATGCAACAAATTCGGCTCGTTGATTTCTTTTTGCTTTACAGTTACACACACGTGTGTGTGTGTATATATATATATATATATATATATATATATAAGAACAAAGTGGAAAAGGTTTTCGTGTGACGCGTTTCGTTCTTTAGGACTTCACTAAACTAAGTTTGTTTACGTTGACGCGACTACGCATGCGCACGAACGAGAGACGTTATTTGTCTTTGTACTATTTCTCCCCCTGTTCCACCATAAACTCATTAGGTTGCTAGCTTCCTTTATCCTTCTTGCTTTCAATTTATCCAGTGAGTGTCAGTTTTTCCAAGCCCCCTTTCCTCGCATGTTCCAGCTGCTCTACTCTCAGCTTTTTTTTTTTTTTTTTTTTTTGTAAAATCACATCTGTTCTCTCAAGTCTCCTCTTCATCTGTGATGAAATTGTCCAGTATTCACTGCCTTGATTAATAATGGTCAAACTGATAATGACTAAGCCATGAAATTGAACGAGCACCCACCTTCCCCGACACACATACACGCACGGGGTACTTAAATCGTACGACTATTTCCCATTTTAAGCGTGTAATTATTTAGTTACTGCAAGTAATATATATATATATATATATATATATATATATATATATATATAATTATGTGTGTGTGTATCGATTGTCCCTCTAATCTGTTTGTAGCTGAGATAAGCCGACGTGACCTGGTCACGAAGCTGAAAAAAAACTAATTAGACCTTCTATGGATATCTCATTACATTTTAAAAGATGTCAAGGTCACAGAAATTGTCCTTTCAGAGTTAAATTACTTACTGTCTTTTTTTTTTTTTTTTTTTTTTTTTTTTGTTTTGTTATAATATATAAAACATTATTTATAAATTTTCACTTTGTCATACATCTTCGAAGTACAAAAAATTTGACGCGTTTCGTCCTTTTAGGACTTCATCGGACGAGGTTTGTTTACGTTGATACCACTACGCATGCGCACGAACGGGAGATGTTGGGAATTTTAAATTTGGAAAAAAAAAAATAATTAAAATTTTTGTATGTGTTTTGAATATATAATCAAGCCGATTCCATCATTTTTGTTGTTAAATATCCCACAGAATGAAAACAGAATGGTGAGAAGTTGTATACAAATCTACTGTAGATGAACTAGATTAAAGCACTTGCTAAACATTTCAGTCTTAGGGAATTAGAGTAGCATTTTTATGTAAAAATTTTAGCCCATCTCGTTACGGTGGGCAAATAATGCATTTAATTTATTTTTTATTTATTTTTTTTTTTTTTAAATGTCTCTTTTGTTCATACAATCGTTTATTTAAACTTCTTTGTGTTTCTCCAATATATTCTTTCTGGCAATCCTTACGGGTGATAGAGTATTCGCATCAACGTAAACAAACCTTGTTCGATGGAATAAAATTATATATATGCGCCAATATGAAGATTGTGTTCAAGCATGAAACAGACTGCCGACGCTTGGTGTTGATCTCATGTACACTTTTATACTTATATACACTCTCTCTGATGTTGAGCACTTTTACCTATGACGATAGCATACCTTATACACACACACACACATATATATATATATATATATATATATATATATATATATATATATATATATATATATATATATATATATGAGAGAGAGAGATTTCCCTAATATTGACTTCTCGTAAAATAAAATTGTGGTCATAAATAACTCCGATGTTCCATTAACAAACAGTTCTCATAATGCTTACAAAAATAAACCAATTTTAAATTTTTGTATTTGTATGAAACTAAAAGTAGTTTTTAAAATACATTGAACCTTTTAACTACTTCAAGTTACGTGAATAGACGTTCTGCGATCAGTGGGATTGAGATCCGGGCATTGTTTGTGTGATGCTAACAACAAAAATGAGGACATTAGTCTGAATGTAAATAATTCCTCATCCCAGGAACTCTGACAGCGATTAAATGTCTTGTTTGTTCTTGAGTTTTTATAAGCCCCAAATCTCTTGTAGCAGTGGAATCCTATTTACATGTTCGTTGTCCCACCGGGATTGCAATTAGATGTACTTTATGACCAAGCCCAACCTTCTCTATTTATATGCCCAGCCTTCATTCATTAAACCTACTTGAAGGAGTATGGGTGGGGCTGGTATCTCCCACCCTCGCCAAGACATAGGGCTTGTTTTCCCATTCACTAACTTATAGATGCTGACTTTCGTGTCCAACATTTTAAACTGCAACATCATTTTTATTTGACTCTTGTTTATTAGCATAGTCGTGTGTGTGTATGTATGTATGTGTTTTATGTGCTGTTTCCATCCAGAACGTGGGTGATCATGGCTCTCCGCAACTTCCTGTTTCTTATAGCTCTGAGCAACGTTTGATTGCTTACACTCTCATTCTCTCTCTCATTCTCTCTCTCATTCTCTCTCTCATTCTCTCTCATTCTCATTCTCTCTCATTCTCATTCTCTCTCATTCTCATTCTCTCTCATTCTCTCTCATTCTCATTCTCTCTCATTCTCATTCTCTCTTCTCATTCTCTCATTCTCTCTCTCTCATTCTCATTCTCTCATTCTCATTCTCTCTCATTCTCATTCTCTCTCATTCTCATTCTCTCTCATTCTCATTCTCTCTCATTCTCATTCTCTCTCATTCTGATTCTCTCTCATTCTGATTCTCTCTCATTCTGATTCTCTCTCATTCTGATTCTCTCTCATTCTGATTCTCTCTCATTCTGATTCTCTCTCATTCTGATTCTCTCTCATTTTCTCATTCTCTCACATTCTCTCATTCTCTCTCATTTTCTCATTCTCTCACATTCTCTCTCTCATTCTCTCTCATTCTCTCATTCTCTCACATTCTCTCATTCTCTCTCTTTCTCTCATTCTCTCTCATTTTCTCATTCTCTCTCTCTCTCATTCTCATTCTCTCTCATTCTCATTCTCTCATTCTCTCTTCTCTCTCTCTCTCTCTCATTCTCATCTCATTCTCATTCTCTTCTCTCTCATTCTCTCTCATTCTCTCTCTCATTCTCATTCTCTCTCATTCTCATTCTCTCTCATTCTCATTCTCTCTCATTCTCATTCTCTCTCATTCTCTCATTCTCTCTCATTCTCATTCTCTCTCATTCTGATTCTCTCTCATTCTCATTCTCTCTCATTCTCATTCTCTCTCATTCTCATTCTCTCTCATTCTCATTCTCTCTCATTCTCATTCTCTCTCATTCTCATTCTCTCTCATTCTCATTCTCTCTCATTCTCTCTCATTCTCTCTCATTCTCATTCTCTCTCATTCTCATTCTCTCTCATTCTCATTCTCTCTCATTCTCATTCTCTCTCATTCTCATTCTCTCTCATTTTCATTCTCTCTGTCATCAGTTAAGTAGCCCACTCGCTGTTTTCCCCACACTACTGCTTTCAGTATGTCCTGTGCGTATTAAAGTCTCTGAACACTCATTATGGGTCCCACAAATTTCTGATCACTATCTTTTTAGTTAATATTTTCGACATCCTTCTGTAGAACCACATTTCCTTCATTCTACCCTTCATCTGTGAGGAAACTGGCCAACATTCACAGCCATATTGAAGGATTGCTATTACATAGCAATTTAGCACTCTTTGTCTTTGAGTTCGTGTATAAGTTTTCAAGGATTTTAGTTTTTACTACTATAGTAGAGTTCGTTATATTCACTGCCACCCAAATACCCTTGGGAAAGGTGGGAAGCCATCTCTACTTTCCCTTCCTCCCCTACCACCTATGAGTTAAATAGTAAGACAGGCTGGGTCCTATAGCCTTGCTTGGCAACCGGTCTACTGCGAAATAAATGTCAACTTACCGTGGGGAAAATCTTCTGCCTAGCCAGTCGTGAATTGAAACAGACATGATCGCCCAAGCGTGTATCGCGTATGGCACTTAACTGTCTTAATATAATTGTGTGTAATTTCTATTGTAGACATTGTCTCAATATTATCGTAATCATGACAATAATATTTAATAATAAATATGTAAATACACTTAGCTGTTGAATGTCTTTATTCTTACATGGAATCACAGCCACTCTTCAGGAGACCTTGCCTTAAATAAATTCTTACAAAATTATCCTTCTCATTTAAATGAAGTACAAATTTCTGTTATATAACACTGAAAAGCTCTTACAACAAGAAGGGCTTCTAAAATAAATTGCTTGATTATTTGCTCAGATTCTGTGAGCTGGTTCAGGCCAAGTACTTCTCAGCCCACTTGCGTGCGTGTGTAATTATATATATATATATATATATATATATATATATATATATATATAGTGCATACACCTGTTTGAAATAGACGTTCCGCTTATTGTATTTTGTTTTTACTTATTGCGTCTATCTGCCTGTGTACCAAGAAAAACATTAAGAAAAAGTGCACAGGCCGGTAGACGTAATGCACTTTTTCTTTCTTTCTCTTTCTCTCTTTATTTATTTATTTAACAAAAAACGAAACCGGGGCTTTTTCAAACATGGGTATCCATTAAAAATTAATTGAACATTTATTCTTTAGAAAATATATATAAAGAGAAATAAAATTTTCTAAGTTCTTAGTCTGACCAAGAAAGGATTTTAAAATAAATTCTATTTGATTAGTCGATCAAATGATCTAGGCTAAGTACTTCTCAGTGCCCCCCTATATATATATATATATATATATAAGCATTTTGTGAATTGGTGGGGGTCATCAGTTGAAACGCAAGAAAAACGACAAAAGATAATGCAGAAGATAACAATAGATAATTTTGTGAGGTAAAATCAATTTTATTTTTATTTTTTTTATGAGAAACAAGAAAAATGAGCCTGTCAAGAATTTTTCCATTGAAAGAACGAAGAAAGAAATGATGGAACTAGCAAAGAAAGAAAAAAAAATCGATTCTTATTCAATTATTGGGTATTGATACCATAAATATAAATGAAAAGAGTTGATTAATTCTCGGCAGGTGGGTCGACACAATGTATAGAAACATACTGTGTGCCATATGCTATATGTATATATATATATATATATATATATATATATATATATATATATAATACAGCCATCGTACTTTTATGCATATTTTTGTTAAATGGACAAGGAATAAATTGTGTGTTTTTTTTTTGTTTTTTTTTTTGTTTTGTTTTGTTTAAGTAAGCTACAGTCCCTCCTACATAAAGTAGTAAAGGGAAGTGAGTAGAAATGACTGTAAGAAGACAATGTTTGGCTGTCAGCAAAAGAAACCGCTCAATATGAGAACTGGAGACATTAAAATCAAATGCGTACAAAAATTCTATGAAGTGTTTTAACTGAAAATGACACCGAAATCTGAAGGCGTTTTGGAATAGCAAAGAAAGATGCCTTCCAAAAGTTAAGCAAAGTATGAAGAACCATAAAGATTTCGTTAGTTGATCATGAACCTTCATCGTAATTTGGATTCGTTAATATATTGTTTTTCCCATGTTGTTGTATGTGAGGCACTCCCCCCCCCCCGGCAAAATGCTATAGGTTTTTCTTTTTCTTTATCCAAATGTTTCTTCAATTCCTGTTTTCAAATTCATTCTTAGATCTTTCGGGGTGTCCTTTTACCTTGGCCTCAAAATCGAACTCCATTTAATTTTTCTTTTACAGTGTAACCCGGATATAAGAGTTGTCGGGACCGGAGAAGAAGTCTGTTATATCCGGGTTTCTCTTATATCCGGGTTTGGTCTATTTTGTTTAGGTAACACAGGCTCTAATTTGGGACCAGAGAAAATTTCTCTTATATCCGGGTTACACTGTAATTTCAAGTTCTGTCAACAATTTCCGACACATTTCTGTTTCAGTGAGTCAGTGCCTCTGTCGTCGTACAACTACCCCCTCCCCCTCCCCCTACCACCACATAAACTCTAGTAAACAATACCAAATATACATCTTGTATGTTGGATGATTTTTCAGGAAGGAGACTTTCTGATGTTATCGGACTGGAAGGTTCGATCCCAGCGTGTGGCACCTTTGAGAAGTTCCTGAAAACCATACCACGGGTTGATCCAAGTTTTGTGAGCGAAATTGGGTAGAAGGAACCCTTGGGTGCCGTCGGTAGCTCTGCTAGCACGAAGTCACAAGTCATCGTGGCCGAGAGATTGAGCGTTCTGACCTTGTTCAAATTATTGATCAGGCTAGATAACACGCTCTTTCCCAGAAACTGTAACTAAGGTCTGCTCAGCACAGTTGCAGTATAAACCACAGGTGGGGTCTGTGGGTGTTGAATAAACACAAAATGCGCCTGGGCAAGCTTCTGCAATAGGGATTGGTTAGTCTCCCTAGTAGACAGGTATCTTCCAATACGAGTGGCCAGCTATACATATTAAAGATTATGCAATCTGAGTAAACTTCAAATATTTCTATGTTTTCCCTAACATTGTATAGTTTGCATCAATTAATGTATGTATACTTCATTCATAGTACTATACTGGTAATTAGGTTACCATCATTTTGATGTTGACATTATTAAATGTAACCGTAAGTTCTATGCTAACAGTTTCTTCTCTTGCACTTCTCGCATGTGGAACTCTTCCAGTTACTTGCTTTCCTGTCAACTACGATTTCCAAAAATGTAAATGCAACGTCAATCGTCACCTTCTGTCACATTGAATCGCTTTCTTTTCATTGTCTCTTCTCCTCAATAACGTTTCCTCAGTTTTCTTCGCTCTCAAGTACTCCTTGTCTTAGTGCCTTTATTGCTTTGCTTGGGGTGAAATGATAAACCTCCCTCTGAATCCTAACACAAAAGAACTTCCCTTCAACAACAGATATAATCGGAACCGAAAAGTTGAAGACTCCTCTATGTTAACCATGACTTTTTGGTTTCGAATCTCATGATAAAACTATTTTTTACGTCCTGCCATGGGTCCCCGAATAACATCCTGTCATTTGTCGTTCTAAGTAAATCTTAACTCCTTACCACATCTTTTTGTCATTTGCAGACCTTGTTCTGCTATACATTCATTCAAACTCATCAAGCAGATTGCTTGCTGCTTTTTACCTTCGGTGTATCCTTTTGAATGTTAAACTCTCGAATCCTTCATTCCTCATGTGTCCCAGAAATATCAGCTGTCTGTTTCTGTTTTTCTTGTAGTTCCAACCAAAATCCTCATTATTCTTGTCCCAACATAGTTTTTGTTCTGTGCTGAACAAAAAAAAAAAAATGCCTAAACGCTATCAAATTTTCTTCTCTAACTTCATTTGACCGTTTGTGCTGTACCGCCCTTCAAAATGTTTAAGATCTTCCACTGTTCACCTTATCCTTGATTTCAAGAACTCATATTTTAAAACTTTGCAAGCCATTCCTGCCAGAATTTCGCATATGCTGTTTCATTGCCATCATCAACTACAGTAATTGCCTTGCTTTTGCGACACGTTTTCCTCCAGGTGACACCTGAAGAATCCTTTCTGAAATATGGAGTTATCATTATTTACGTTCAGTTAACGGGAGTTCAATCCCTAAGTTTGGTAGTAAAGATGCGGTGGAAATGGGGAGCGAGCAATATCTGAGCAGTATGAAATAAGAACAAGGCAAGATATCTCTAGACATGGACAGAAGAATGACAATCAACCTCTATAGATTAAAGAGTTCAGTTTGAAATTTACTGAAGGTTATCCAGGTCAACGAACACCTGACGAAGGCTATGGGGTTACAGTGATCGAAACATTGTGATAATAACTTAAGTGTGTCCAAATGTAAATAAATATAGAATACAAGCTTTTTATATTATTTTTCAACAAAATAAAGTAAGTTTCTTCCGTTTTGAAAACTGGAAAAGACCTGCGATAAGGTTCAAAAGAGGGGGGGCACATTTATGTAGGCTTTTCTTCTATTGATATTAAACACTTGGATAATTTTCCACGTAGATTTTTTTTGTCTTTGTTTTTTAAAAGTAAATTTTATGAGTCGTCAGCATTCTCATTCAGTAACCATCTAGCTTGTGTGGCTCTTGGGCTTTGCAGTGTGTGTGAGAGAGAATGAGTGAAGTAACAAAATAAATAAAAAGATAATCGGAAAAAATATTTAGCCGACGCGTTTCGTCTCTCGAGACATTTTATTAAGGCAAATGTAGGATTTAAGCCTTGATAAACTAATGATATCCTTGCTCTTGTATATAAACACGTGCAACAAAATAAATCCTACATTTGCTTTGATAAAGTCCCTCAAGGACGAAACGCGCCGCCTAAGAATATATATTTCCGCTTTTGTTATATATATATATATATATATATATATATATATATATATATATATAATTTTTTTATTCTATGACGAGTTATTGCCGAGCTCTCTTTTTCTACCGGAGGTGGGGGGGGTATATTTTATACGTTTTACTACAGGTCTAGTATTAGCTCTTGAAGACGTTTTTTTCAAACGAGGTCAATTAAGAATGCACAATAACGACCCCCTGGTTCTATCTAAAGAGTTTTTTTTTTTTTCCTCAAGAAAATGGCACATAAGGAATTATTTATGAATGAGTACATATTTGTGAATACTTCTTCAGAAAAGAATTCCAATATATAGTTATTGCCATTAATTGAAATAATAAATGATATATACTAGTTAAAAAAAAAAAAAAAAGATTTATCCGTACCCGTCCAATTTTATTTTATTTTTTTTATTTTCTACTCCTGCGCGCCGGGACCCGTTATTCTGCATTTTTGACCCGCTGTCGGTTTGACGACAATGGCGGGAAACTTTTTCTTCGTCACTTTGTTAACGACATGTCTGCGAAGTTGCGTGTGTGCGGTCTCCGTCAGAGTGCATTCATACTTCCCCCCCTCTCTCTCAAACTCTCCCTTCCCCCATCCTTAGCATCAAGCGGTGTAACGAGATGGGGGTTGTAAAGAAATAAATCGAAATGTTCATGTTCTCTGTGTCTGTCTTTCTCTCGACCTTGCACCCACCGTGTCCATCCCTCCTGTTCTCCCACCCACCGCACCATTTTTCTCCTCAAAATCGTCGAAGGTGAGAATCAATGATGCTTTATCCTTCCTGCTCGCTAATGAAAATGAAGACAACGCGAAAGTTTGGAGCAGCAGGGGTGGTGTCTTTGGTGGAGGCAGGTTTTCGCGAGAGGGAGAGACGCGTTCGTCTGAGAGGTTGGTGCGCGTCGTTTATTTTATTTTATTTCTTTTTTTTTTTTTTCCATCCCAACCTCCATCACAGTCGCTCCACCGCCGCCCGCCAGCCTCCTTCGTGTAGGTGTCGCATTGTAGCAAGCACCGCCGCTTTCGTCATCGCCCCAACCACTGCTGTCGTTTTCATTTTTCACAGCGATTTCTGTGTGACAGGCTATTCCCCAAAATGAACACATTAAAGAGTCTAGGTGTGGGTGTCTGTGTCGCTCTCTGTATTTCAGTACACAGTTTAATGTGTCTCCTCTCTCTCTCTCTCTCTCTCTGCCTCTCTCTCTCTCTCTCTCTCTCTCTCTCTCTCTCTCTCTCTCTCTCTCTCTCTCTCTCTCTCTCTCTCTCTCTCTCTGCCTCTCTCTCTCTCTCTCTCTCTCTGCCTCTCTCTCTCTCTCCTCTCTCTCTCTCTCTCTGCCTCTCTCTCTCTCTCTCTCCTCTCTCTCTCTCTCTCTGCCTCTCTCTCTCTCTCTCTCCTCTCTCTCTCTCTCTCTCTCTCTCTCTCTCTCTCTGCCTCTCTCTCTCTCTCTCTCTCTCTCTCTCTCTCTCTCTCTCTGCCTCTCTCTCTCTCTCAAAGGTTGCTTGCATGAAAAGAATATTGGCGCCGAAGTTTCTGTATTTTTATTGATTTATTTTACATAAACGTTAATTTCATCGTAAGTTTCAAACAAGGAAATCGCAGATGTTGGTGGTGAGACGTTTCAAATGCATATATTTTCCGGGGAACATCATCTAACAACGCGACAAGTAAAGTTCGGTCAAGGTACCAAAAATAAATATTCTGATATTTACCCAATTCGATCAAATTTTGTGAAGCGGGTCGGGCCGTGGATTTTTCAACACCCACTTGGTAATTGACTGAATAAATACGCTATAGTAACAAATTATTGAAATTTAAAAAAAGAAAAGAAAAAAGCCTTGTTCATTGGACAGGGAGTAAGAGGAGAATTAGTGACAAAAGAGTTGTGTAACATTAAGAGAGATTGAGAGATTAATCATTTTTAAATTAACTTTTTTTTATCTATAATTTGTTATTACTATGTTATTTTTAGTGGGTAAACATGTTTCAGCTGCCACGCCGCTTTTTAAAAACAAAACAACAAAAAAAAACGGTGAAATTAATGTCTACCGGCTTAGAAAGTGTAGTGCGACGAAAAACAAAATGTCCCTCCTGATCTAGGCCGGTTGACATTAATTTCACTGTGTAAGAAAAAAAAATCAAGTCCAATGAGGTGCAGAAAGCTTTTGAGAAACTCCCGCCATAAAAGAAAACTCATATTATACTGGAATAGTGACATTTCATTAAATAACCTACAAAACAATCGGTAGGTTAGTCAGATATATACTCTTAAGGTATGCTATATTTATAGGTAAAAGTGCTCAATATCAGAAATAGAGCATATGTAAATATAAATATAAAACTGGACGACAATCTTTCGTGCTCTCTTCACGACTGAAGATTGCATGAAACACTGTGCGCCTCCTGTTATGGACCTTAGTGTCCAATTATATATGGCTTTGTTCAAAATCTCGGCAATATTTCCCGAAAAGCTCTGGCTGTTAGTGTTATAAAATGTTTTATGTTCTCTCAGAAGCAAATTTCCGCTCCCGACAGGGTGGCTTACGGCATTCCCTGATATCTGCAGCTAGAATGAATTGTTGTATTTTCTGTTTTGAAGCCTGCATGAAATAAGCGACTACCTGTCATGATGTCCATTCTTTTCTATGCCATATTCTTTCAGGACAGTCATGGCTCTCCACAACTTCCACTTTTTACCATCCTCCTTTGTCACAGGCTCTGCCATTCATTCCCGCTGTTTCCTTCTGCCTCTTGTATGTTAAATTCTCCAAATCCTCTTTCCTTGCGTGTCCCAGTATTATATTAGCCTTAAAAAAATAAAATAGATAACTTCTTTCCTCTGAAAATTACGGTTCAAGAAACTTTTGAGTTTTTAAAATCCTACTTACTCACAGTGACACTCGGATTTCTGTAGTAAATAAATGTTGATAAAGCAAACATTCTTTCTCAGGCACATCGAGGAATAAAAAAGAATTTATAATGAAAAACTGTGCGTAGATAATTTGCAAAATTCATTCACACTTGTGTGTGAAAAATTTAGTTTATTTAAATTGCGAATCAGTGTAGCTGTTGTGGCTCAGTTAGTAATGACCTTGTTCTATTTACATAACCAGTTTCAGCTCTTGCTTACAATCGTGAAATTATTTACGTTTTCCCCCCCGCCTCTATCTGTCGCCTGATGTGGTCAGATTTGTGCTGCTTGTAAAATCCTCAATTTATCTGTCGTTTCATTAAGAAGAGGCACTCTTCATTATTCAAGTACGTGTGGCCAGTGGAGGCAGTTGCAAAGTAAACGATTTTTTTTTTTTTTTTCGTTTATGTATAATTTTCTTTTTTTTTTTTTTTTTTTTTTTTTATCCTAAACTACTTTACGAAAGGATCTTTTTCTAAATCTTCCTCTGGAATATCTTCAATTAGCGTCCGAAACTGTTTCTTCATTTTTATTTGCTTTTTTTTTTTTTTTTTTTTTTAAATGCAAAATACAGAATTACCTCCCTTAGATAATATTATCTAGACTCATATTCCGAGCAAACATTTCTTTTTCCTGTAAATAATTTTAAAAAAATGGTAGTTATTATACGATGAAATAATTTAATTTCTTACGTTACTTTATTTCTGGTGCGAGGATTTCTTATCTAAAAGCTAAAAATTCTGTTTTATTGATCTCACAGAAGTTGGATTTTTTTTTTTTTTTTTTTATCTGAGGAATATGAGGTTGGGGAAAAAAAACTAAGGGAGATAATTCTGTAGTTGCTACGCTTAAAGCATTTCGGACGCTAGAATGGAAGCTTATCCATCCATTGTTTAAATTCTAATATGCACAAATTCGTTTTTGAAATTGTGTATTATTTAAGCAAACCTGCCGTAAATGACAGTATCTTTTTATAGCCTTCTGTCAACAAAGTACTGTCAACTCTGAACATTTTTAAGTAGCGAATTAATCGTTCTACGTAACGCGGTTGATCGAAATAAGTGCTGCGTCATTTGTTGCATCTATTTTGTTTGTTTTTTGCTTTTTAGTTGGTTTTTTTTTTTTTTTTTTTTTTAAATGAATCTAGTTTAAAAAAGCTAATTCGACAGTAACATTTAGTACTGAGAGAGTAATGAAAAATATATATCCGGCCTCCCCACTAAGGCAGGATGTGTCATACACTCGTTTTTTGTTGTTTTTTTTTTGTTTTTTTTCTGTTTTTTCTTATATATATATATATATATATATATATATATATATATATATATATATATATATATATATATATATATATATGGGCAATGAAAAGTAAGCTCCCACCTTATTGCGTGTGTGAGATTTTTTTTTCTAATAGACAACAATGGTTCGTTTCATACCCTTCATTTTCTTAAATACTTCGCGGGCGCCGTCAAATAGGCTACTTGAAAATAAAATTCTTGTACACACCTTAAAGTTTGTATCAGTTTTCTTATGTAATCGCTACACGGAATACTTTATATTACAATAATACTTTATTACTTTATCCTGTGTCAGGTGTCTATGAATTGTGTGGAGAGGGGTGTCAACAACACGTATATAATACGAATTTGGAACAGAATTTCTGCGTCCGTAAAGACGAAATTTTCCGCCATAAGTTACCATTTAGCTAGGCAACTGATTGAACAGACTTAAAATTCCCTCAGTGATAAAATGAACGGGTAAATCTTTAGGTTGGCTTCATATTTTATTGATTTGTTTATTTTACGGTTTTTTGTTTGTTTGTTTTTTTTTGTTTTTTTTTATCAAATGCTTCCCCCACTCAGAAATGAATGAATGACCACACACCACTAAAAAAAAAAAAAAAAAAAAAAAAAAATGTTGACAAATTATATTATTGAATATTATTGAACGTGTTTCGGAGTACGTAAATTATCAAGAAAAAAAAATAGCCCTCCCCAAATCATGCTGCTAAACTTATTCACGAAAACCTTTTAAACTAGGGAAATCGTATATTCGCCAATTTGGCATGCTTTCAAGACAAGTGTTTTTGGAGACACCTCTGCAAGTTTCTTTCGATAGTCACGACACTGGGCATTTTGTTTTTATTCATTCTAAAACCTTTTCAAATGATTTGAATAATATTACCTTCGACAAGATTTAACTACAATTTCTTGAACACGTGAATAAAAACAAAAGGTTACTGGTAGAATACAAAATATTTCAGTTCACACGATTATTTATTTTTAATCTATTTACGTTTTTGAAAATGGTTAGAAAAGTTATGTTTAGATAACTAAATTTGGATGAGAATCCTATGAAATGGGGGAGATTATACTCGGATGGCACAATTTGCAAGTATATCAAAATTAGGTCTGTCCAATATAACGCTAAAAAAAAAGTGGTATACCCTGGAGAGAAAAAAAAATTTAACGTGTAAATGTTTATGTTAGTATTAAAAAGAGGGAAGACCAAAGTATTTTCTGAATATTTTTTTCAGATTTTTTAATCCTTCCTATAAATGTTAAAAATTTTATTTAAAAATCTTGTTTTTCTTGAATCAAAAATTTTGATTCAAAACAAATTGGTTTCCAAGGGAAAATTTAAAAAAAAAACAAAACTAGAAACATCTGAACAGGGCGAAAAAAATCGTCCATTGTCTTAAATTTCCAGTCCAAAGAAAAACAAGCTAGTAACAGAAATAAAACGTAGAATGCTCAATACGCTAAGTAGAGCAAAGAAATAAAATAATCCTAAAGAGCTAGGCCTCACCTAAATAGATTTTCCGGGTACCCTGAAGATCCATTTAGGTGAAATCTAGGTAGGTAGTTCCTGTTTCTTTTAGGATTTTATATATAGCTTAGG
Organism: Acanthosepion pharaonis; assembly: GCA_903632075.3. NCBI lineage: Eukaryota > Metazoa > Mollusca > Cephalopoda > Sepiida > Sepiidae > Acanthosepion > Acanthosepion pharaonis. The sequence continues at coordinate 4,088,920 of CAHIKZ030001369.1, read as the reverse complement.
AAAAACTTTACTTTGACAGGTTTCGCCGTTGATCCGCCGTCATCACAAAAAGTTGATAATCCAATACCACCGGCGGTAAAAAAAAAAAAAAAAAAAAAAATCATCATCAAAACTCTTACCTATTAGTTTTGACAAATTCTCCCCTTTTATCTCTTCCTACCCACCCAAGGCGTATATATGTATCGAATTATTGAATAAGGAACAAATAAGAAACGATTCTAAATTTCACGTTTTATTTAAGTTCCATCAGAAATTTTAAAATAAAATGAGTTGTGGAAAAAATAATGTTCCGCTACTTTAAGTTCTGTTCGTTTTTCATTGGTCAGCTAGACCTCACGTGTTTTTATAGTGTTAGTGTATTTATGTTCTAATTCTTAATCGTCTAAAGCAACATACGTTATCGGAGACGGGATTTACTGTTTCTCGGGTAAATTTGTGTTTTGTTTTTTTGTTTTTTGTTTTTTTTTTTCTTCTTTTTAAAAAAAAGCTCGCATTAAATCGGCTTAGAGATTATCATTAATCTGACCCTGTAGGGATGTAGTTGTCATGGTGATGACCTTTACGAAATGCTGCAAAAAGCGTTTCGCAAGTTTTTTTTTTTTTCCTTTTTTAAAGGATTTTCTTTTTCTCATCGCCAAATTTCACGTCACTGAACCCTTGGTAGGGCACGAATAGTATTAAGTTGATTGACAGAGAAATACTAACAAAAAAAACCCCTACGAAACTCTAAACAAATCTTAAAATATCAAATAGGGAGAAATGTACGAATCTAAAGGCATTCAAGAGTTCACAATATATCCCATCAAGGAAGAACACTGAGGGATTAGAATCAGCACATAGGACTTAGTTGGCCTAACAATATGTGAAGCTCTAATAAAGAAAGACATGACAGCAAGTCTTCAATCGCGGCAGCAGAAAAGTCTACCCCCGTAAATTAAATAAAGGGTTCAGTTCGGCATTCCCAGATCGGTATATACCCGAGGGAGGCCAGAGGGCAATAACAATGAGGACAATAGTCCGAATATAAAGAGTATAAATAACTCTTCATTACAGAAATTCAGACAAAAAAAAATCCCATCAACTTATACGAAGCTACACCTATCTTCGTTAATGACTCTGCTCACGAGTTCAGGGTTTGATATTTCCTTTCTTGGTAGCATTTCTCGCAAAATTCCCATTTCCATCCGAAGTTTTTTTTTGTTTGGAACTTGATGAGTCTATGGAATCCTATAATACAAGCCATTTTATTTTACGTGCAATTAGAATGTTTATTACAATTTCGGATAAGCCAAGGAGATCAAGAATAAAATTTTCAACGGGGAAAAAAATAGGACTGCTGCTAACACCAATGTTTCCGAAACACGTGTATTTCTTTAAGTGTCGTGGCAAGTACTCCTTATTTTCCTCAGTTAAACAACATCAAGCCTGGCCAGTACCTAGATGGGTGATCATTTGTTAATACCAGGCGCTGTAAGCTTGGATGCGCTTGGATAATGGCTCCGAATTGTTAATCGGATAGCCGAATTCCAATTCCATTTGGGTTCGTTATATTCACTTACTCGCAAATTCCCTTGGGAAAGGTATGAATCTACCCTTTCTCCTTCAGCTATGGGTTAATTAGTATTGTTAAAACGATTAACTAAAAAAAAACATGCAAATTTAGACTTCGGCATTAAATAACCCGTAGAGGTTGATATGCCTCTAAACAACCAACCAACTAATCGGAAATGCGGATTCGCTTTGGAATAGTGAAATGTGCCACACAGAAGCTAAGCAAAGTATTAGAAAACAGGAAAATTTTGTTAGAAACAAAGAATATACTATTGAACTGTTATGTAATATCAATAATGTCTGGCAAGATAATCTCTGTTGCAGACGTCTGCTCAGCTATCTTCCAGCGTCTTGTGGTTCATACAAGTGCTTAATCTGTCGTGATCAGTAAATGAACAAGACCAGAACTCAAATCCTCAGTCTTGCACAATCCTCGACGTTTTCTGAATAGTTTCATCACCCCAGTTTCACGCGGAAGGCTTCGCTCAACCCGTGGTATGCCTTCGTCTCGAGGTCGATATTAACAAATGGGCAGAATTTTTTAAACAATAATCACGGTTGTATTTGAAGACAGTACTTGTTGATTTTTTGTTATAGCTTAAGACCCTCCCTCCTTTTCTTAAAATTTTCACCCAATACAATCCCCAAGAGCCACTCAAGGTAGACGGTTACTGTGTGGTGTTAACGTAAGAAAATCGAAGAATGAAGTTCCTGGGGATGTGTAGGAAAGACAACGGCCAACTGTAGACTTGAAGTTGACAAGATTTAATTAGTGAATAATCATTTGCGGGTTCAGTCGGAGGTAAGTGTAGAAGCAGACTTTAAAATGAACCGGAAACCCAATCCTAAACAGGAAACGAGCGATAAACCTCTACTCCTGTTCAAAAGGCTGGGTGGAGTGTGAATTGGACAATAGGTGAAATTTTTTAAGCAACTCATTAAATTTAATCAAATTGAAATGCAGTTGCTTTTTAAAAAATCGTACTGACATTATGGCTGCTATTCTGTTTCGCTAGAGTCATTTTCGTATTAAGAAACTTTGAACTAAATTTGTTTAAATAGGGTTTCAACAGTTAGTGTATTGACTAGGAGGATGAAAAGGATTGTCCGTTGTAAGGGATTTAGGTAAGCGTAACATATTTGACTGTAATGTGTATAATGAAAGTGAAATATTTTTCTTCTATAAGCTTACAGGATTAGATCTTTTAAAAATGCTTTTAAAAAAGGAAGCTCTGTCTCATTACTTTCTATTATTATAATATAATAATATCAGCCAATAATAATATAAGCCAATAAAGCGACACCCTTTTCCGGGAAATCCTGTGTAGATTTTTAGTTTCCATTTTCTCAAGCTTGTTTGTGATCTGAATAAACAAAGCGAAAGTTTTATACATGTCGACCTCGAACCTGCATGTGGGGGATCAAAAATCTCGTCTAGAAAGACCCTCCCCACACACATACACGTACGCGCGCGCTTTTTGCCCCTATTTATTGTATTGTGCTTGTTTGCTCAGAATTTTAAAGGGTATTCTAGAACGCCCACTTCTTGTCTGGTCGCTGCAGTAAATTTTTTTTTTTTTTTTTTTTTAAAGGTTGGTTAGCTTCTTCGATAATTTAAGGATGACCAAGATAAAAAAAAAATGTAAGGGCATTTTTGGTCCTCTTTTTCGCCAAAAAATTAAAGGGAACTAAGTTTTAATAGCGGCAGAAAATGCAAAGCATATTATTCACGAAAGGTTTAGCCCTATAAAAAAAAAAGAAAAAAAAACATTTTTCAGGCTTCAGTCTCGTCTCAGCCGTTAAGGTCTCGTTTCGCCTGTTTCGCTCTTTTGTCACGTTGAATAAATAGGAAGTGTCCGTTTACTTTGTATTCAGAGATTTTTATTTTTATTCCCTCACCCGGACGAGTGGGGGGTGTATTGTTTAGGGTTGCCCCCTATTCCGAAAAAGAAGCTCGTTGGAGACTTTACAATTTACCCATTCAAATCAAGACGCATGCATTATTACTTTGCCTAACATTCTTTATCGTATCACGGGTGGAAAGAAGAGCAAGGAGTGTTGGATTTTCTTTCTTTTATGTTTGACCTGCTTTGAGAGGCGTTATCGTATTTTCTTATCAGCAAGGTGACCTGGCCTTTTCCGCAAGAAGTGACACGGCGGAATGTTTTTAGATTGAAAAAAAAAAAAGTAATATATACATGTTAATTTATCATTTCTTCACGAATTCAAACAGGAAAAAACATTTCTTAACCCTGTACTTTTGAGAGGTGTTAAAAGTTCAAGGTTTGAGTCTGACAATTTATCAATATACACCAATTGAAAATAAAATAAATTTTTATTGCAACACCGTTCATCCCCTCCTCCGTTATATCCCCTCTCTTCTTCGTCGTATACTGACTCTTTTCTCCACCCCCACAACCGTCCATCATATCACCTCTCTTTTTTCTCCTCACTCAGTCCGTCATATCCGCTCCTCCTCTATACCCACCCCTACTCCGTCATATCCGTCATATCCCCCCCTCTTCTATACCCCCCTATACCCCCCCTAGTCCGTCATATCCGCTCCTCTTCTATACCCCCCCTAGTCCGTCATATCCGCTCCTCTTCTATACCCCCCCCGTCAGTCCGTCATATCCCCCCCTCTTCCGTCATATCCCCCTCTTCTATACCCCCTAGTCCGTCATATCCGCTCCTCTTCTATACCCCCCTAGTCCGTCATATCCGCTCCTCTTCTATACCCCCCCTAGTCCGTCATATCCGCTCCTCTTCTATACCCCCCCTAGTCCGTCATATCCGCTCCTCTTCTATACCCCCCTAGTCCGTCATATCCGCTCCTCTTCTATACCCCCCCTAGTCCGTCATATCCGCTCCTCTTCTATACCCCCCCCTAGTCCGTCATATCCGCTCTCTCTTCTATACCCCCCCTAGTCCGTCATATCCGCTCCTCTTCTATACCCCCCCCCCTAGTCCGTCATATCCGCTCCTCTTCTATAGCCCCCCTAGTCCGTCATATCCGCTCCTCCTCTCCCGCCAATAAACAAGTTGGCGACGAGTTAGATTGTAGTTTTTTTTTTTTAATTGCAAGGCGGTACAGCCACCAACACGCAACGGGTTATAGTGTGTGGGGGGAATTAGGAACAGAAACATTACTAACGAATAGAAAGACAAAAGATAAATCAGGACAATAGATAGCGATTGACATTGCATTTTAAAATTTTTGCAGATTAAAGTTGGTTGGAAAGCATGGAACCAGAAAGGTGTTCCACAATTGAGAAGTGCGAGAAAAGATTGTTAGCATAGAATTTACGGCTATGTCTAGCTAGCTTAAATATAAATTGATGAGATCTCGCCGCCAGTTTAGTATTGCGCTTAAATTCAAAGAGTCTATATACCATAGCGAAGAGCTCATCCGCATAATTACCATGAAAGTGTTTATATCAACAACAAAAAGACACAGATGCAACCTGACGGCGGTAGGCAAGTAACTGAAGCCGAGCCGCTAGATCAGGACCAATAATATTGCTGATTCTTCTTTGGGTCTTATCAAGGAGCTCAAGGTAAATAGCGACAGCACCGGACTATATATGGCAGGAATATTCTAAGCATGAACGAATGGTAGACTTAAAGATATTCAAGATAGATTCCGAAGAGAAAAATTGTCTCACCCGACACAGTGAATTGTAAAGGTTGGGGGGTAACTAGCTAATCACATGGTATTAGCATTTGTCTTTAAAGCAGAAAGAATTAAAGTATATGTCGTAAACTGTTACCTGACGCCTACTCTTTCGCGTAGAATGACGTAAAGATTCCGCCCAGCATTTACAATACGTAATCCATTGTTTTTTTTTTTTTTTTTCTCTGTGTGAAGAGTGGGATGTAGCGGTGTTGGGAGATAAGTAAATCAAAATAAACTATTTCTTCTTTTTGCACCCATGTCGGAGAAGCTCTTTATAAAGTACATAGTGTCTGAGTTAAAAGCCTATTATTGTTGTTGCAAATGGGGTATATATATATATATATATATATATATATATATATATATATATATTATATTTACTTTCTATATGCGTAACCCTAGATCTTCATCTAATCTATGCTTTTTCGCTTTCCCGTATATAGTGATTTTCCGAGCGTAGCTCAGATGTGGCCCAAAGCATGGGGCACCCAGTGAGGATCGAACTCACTACTCAGTCGTAATTGTTCTAGCAAGACAAACTTGCTAACCATTACACCACCTCGAGGTGCCCTCGCTTTCCCGTATATATGTAAACATTTTGACTTGGAATAACCCACTGAATTCTCTCGTAACACAGAAATAAGACTAGACATAACTTCGATTTAAAAAAAAAAAAAAAAAAAAAATACAACCGCAATAAAGAAAAAAAAAAAAGAACATATTTTACTACGAAGAAAATATTTAGAAGGGATATTAATGTTTTTCTCTCGATAAACACACGCCAGATGGACTTTTTCATAAAACTTGTACTTAAGGAATGTAAGGTCCAGATACCTGCGGTGACGTAACCTTTCTCTCCAGTAGACCAAGCCGCTCTAGATACACTAGACTCGTATATAACAATAATATGCATAACAGAATTAGACTCGCATAACTCTAAATTTCCTGATATTAATAATTAATAACATGCGTCTAACCAACAGTCAACACGCGTACCGACACCAACTCCAGCACGACCTACTAGAAACTTGATATGCACACATAGACACAACCTTACTATCTTCAGATATAAAATACCCACCAGAACACACATTCACACACTGGAATTAATTTCCAAAAATTTATGAAGCTGAAATCCAAAGAAGGATCTGCAGTTGTAACCGATACTGACTTGGCATCTCGACTTCAGTCGC
>CAHIKZ030001369.1:4055000-4077500 GCA_903632075.3 Acanthosepion pharaonis | reverse complement strand
AATCTCAAACAATTTTTGAAAGTTAAAATTTAACTGAATTTCATCTTAAAATTGGAAAATATAAAATTTAATCAAAATGCGCAAAATGTATTAAAAAAATATGATGAAACAACTTAAATCCTAATTTTAACGCTAGATTAGGATTTCTTATATGCTTTTTTTTCCCTTCAGAATGGGGTTGATTGTGGCTCTCCACAACCTCCTATATTTAATAGCTCTAAGAAATTTGTGCCCTCTTTCTATCTTGCCCAGTTCACATTCTATACAGTCGAACAAACTCGTTAAGTCGCTCAATATTTCCTCTTGCCTTCAGTATGTGTGTATCAATGTCTCAAAGCCATCTTTTCTCTTGTGTCTCAGGAATCGGAACTTTTTCTAATCCTAAGAACAAATGTCCAATGGAAGTTAGAGGTTAGAAAAAAAACTAGTTCGTTCAGTAAACGTTACAGAGGAATTTTTTAAACTTGTTTTGGCACCCACTGAAGCTCGAACTCGCTTCACTGCCAAGTTGTTTTACAGATAATTGACAACTGAACTATGACAGGCGACCCTTTTTTTTTTTCTTTTTTTTTCTTTTTTTTTTTTTTTTTTTTTTTTCTTTTTTTTCTTTTTTTTCTTTTTCTTTTTTTTTTTTTTTTTTTTTTTTTTTTTTCTTTTCTTTTTTTTTTTCTTTTCTTTTTTTTTCTTTTTTTTTTTTCTTTTTTTTTTTTTTTTTTTTTTTTTTTTTTTTTTTTTTTTTTTTCTTTTTCTTTCTTTCTTTTTCTTTCTTTTTCTTTCTTTCTTTTTCTTTCTTTTCTTTTCTTTTTCTTTCTTTTTCTTTCTTTTTTTTTCTTTCTTTTTCTTTCTTTTTCTTTCTTTTTCTTTCTTTTCTTTCTTTCTTTTCTTTCTTTTCTTTCTTTCTTTTTCTTTCTTTTTTTCTTTCTTTCTTTTTCTTTCTTTTTCTTTCTTTTTCTTCCTCCTTTCTTTCCGGAAGAAAGTTTTCGATGGTATAATGGATAAACGACGCATTAACTCAGCTTTTGATTATAAGATTCTGGGATCTCTGTCTGCCCCAAGCGTCATTTTATTATTATTATTAAATCTTAAAATAATGAATCCGTAATTATTGTTCGGGAAATATAATTAGATTGGGCTTTTTACTGGTTATAACTAATTTATTCTTGATATCTTCTAATGAAAGCGTACATCGTTTTATAACCGCTTATTAGGCGACAGTTAAGTCACAAGAAAATTAAGTCAATGTAAAGGAAAATCAATTTGTTACATCATAATCACGTTAGTGAACATGCTCGCTTGTTCTGAAACATGAGCAAGTGCAAAAATAGTATGCCATCTTGTACACGTTTTAATTAGTTTTATATATCTGTATATATATATATATATATATATATATATATATATATATATTAGTCGAATGCACACGAACAAGTCGTCAGTTGAATCTATTTTTTTCCTTTTTCTTTCTCTTGTTTCTTCAACTTTTATAAAGACATCACTTCATTGCTTCATCAACAACTCTCTATTAAGATCAAATTAATTACATAATGCTTTATGTACTAGCAATGGTACCCGTCGTGGCGTGGAACAACTCCGTTTCCTTGGAAGTTTTCAGCGGTATTTAATTCTAATTAAAATGGTTCGATATGTTTAAACATTTTGATTATCCTTTATATTATATAGTTAATTTTTTTTTATGGGTGTTTATATTTTTATTTTTTATTAAAAAAAAAAAAAAAAAACAAACATTTCGGCTTGTCATTCTAGTCCCCGTTGCAGACGCCTCCTCAGACACACTTGTTTGTTCATCAACCACAGAAGCAGCCTGTAGTTTACACTGCTACTACGCTGAGCGGACCTTAATATTTTGGAGAGGGCGCATAATCTGGCGTGATCTGTAATTTAGCAACGATCCAACTCTGTCACGACTGCTTCCGAAACTTTTTTTTTTTTTTTTTTCTTAAACCATTTTTACTCAAGGCTTGGGTCAACTTTTAGGATGACTTTCAAGCAATTTCCAGCGCTGCAGCATGCGGGGATCGGTCTCCACGGGTCGGATATTATCACGAACTCGCCTCCCTGACAAATCGACCCTTGGTAAGATCCGAACCGGGGGGTGGTCTCATGGCCGATAATCACGCGCCCATCAAAATATACCGCCTAAAAATGTCAACATTGCTTACTTTTTATCAATTACTAGCAGTAAGGCCCGGCGTTGCCCGGGGATGTAACAGTAAGAGATAGTTCAAGTATCGACCATCGTAAAGACTGAAAAATAAAATTGACAATAAAATTATGTCTTAATTAGTTGTTTTTTTTACGAATTGGTCAAACTCAAACAAAAACATTGTTTTCAATCGTTATGAGTCTCTACCGATTGAATAGAATTTTATTATAAACAATTGTCTTGTAAATGGAATTTTTAAAGCATTCTGAATGTAAAAATAAAGAAAAAAGTGTGCAAGACAATAAGAAACACTACCTGCCAAAAAAAAGTGAAGTTTTGTTGAAATCGGTTGAAAAATGTAGGAAATCCGATCCCATATATAAACACACACACACACACACACACACACACACACACACACACACACACACACAAACCAAAACCAACTTGGGTTTTATAATAAGTATAACTCGATATTAATAAGTATAACTCGATATGAGTTGTCCCCCTTTCATTAATGCCTCTTAATCGTGTTTTCAAATTGATTTTGTGCAAAGACAATTGTGTTTTTCCAATTTTTGGCACTGTCAGAACCACCGCATGGTAATTTTACGTAGTCCTGTGAAGTTTTGTTGAAATCTGTTGAAAAATGTAGGAAATCCAATATATAAACACACGCACACACACACAATCTGAGTTTTATAATAAGTAAGATTTCCTTTTTAGTTCTACGCCGTGATCTAATGCTTATAGCTACGTTAAAACACTGGTTCCCGTATGATCACCGAAGTTAAGCAACATCGATTCTGGTCAAAACCTAGACTGGTAACCGCTTGAGAATACCAGGTGCTGTAAGCTTGGATATGCGGGTGATATAATGGATAATCTTTAGGAATTGTTAATCGGAGAACAGTTCCAATTCCGGTTGGGTTCGTTATTATATTCGCTTCCTCGCAAATTCCCTTGTGAAGGTATGAATCCACTACCTTTCCCCCAGCTATAGGTTAATTAGCAAAACTTGTATCGCTAAAACAATTATTTTTATTTTGTTTTTAAACTCTATCTGGCTGTAAATATAAGTTTCCTTGTAGCTTTTATTTTTCTTAAGTCTGTTCTTTCCAAAGTATTCACAACCTTCGCCGGCGGAACCACATTACTACCGTTCCAAGTCTCTTCATTTGTGAGATTTTTCAGCATTCATTGTCATATAGACTAAATATTACACAGTAGTATATTGAGGTATTCTTTTTTCTTTCTTTTTTTTTAATTCGTCTTTGTGTCTGACTGGATTGGAGCATCTTATATACTGTAGGGAAATAAATAAATTTAATTTTAACTCAAATATATTTGAAACCTGATTAAACTTTGTAGTTTTTCACGATGTGAAACATCGTTTATTGGACAATTACTCCTCACTTAATGACTTAGTAGTTGACTTACGACCAACTATGGAGTACCTTTATATATATATATATATATATATATATATATAAAATGTACACTACAAGCCGATACCAGAAACAGTTTGAAAAATCCTGCGAATTTTAATTAAATTAAAATTCGTAGGTGAAAATGGTCATTTACTAAAGGTATCGTAATTCCAATTGTAAAGAAAATTTACTGTTTATTGTGAATAAACATAGCTCTCTTTTGTGAGTCAGTTTTAACATATTTCAAATTCTATGTTGTGGTAATAGGACTCGCCTGTATTATACCAACGGAGATATATATATATATATATATATATATATATATATATATATATATATCTCAAACACTTAAAATTCCATAAGTAATAATTTGTTTCATGAAGCTACAATAGTTACTCGTTCATAGGATCTCCAGACCAAAAAAAAATGGTCGCGAGGTCCCATAAATGTCGCTAACGATTATAGCCTCATGAAATAAAATTTATTATCTATTAAATTTAAGTGTTTGATATTAATTAATTAATAATAATTTTGCTCTGTCTCCAACATAGAGCTCTCCTTTGATCTATATCCTATCGGAAATTCCATTACGGATTACTAGTTTATATATATATATATATATATATATATATATATATATATATATATATATATATATATATATTTATTTTGTGTGTCTTAACACAATTTTAAATCGAACCTTATAACGGTCAGCATCAGAAGATTGCAAAGCTGCATTAAACTCCGGGTCATGCTGTCAACGTTGGATATTATTTATATTCACTTATATATATATATATATGCACAAATTTTGTTCGATGTAATCCTGAAGCACGAAACTCGTTATAAGTAAACTCTTTTCACTTTGTCATACTATTTTCTCGTTATATAAACACACACCGACACGAGCAGTCAGTATTCAAAGTTTTACGAAAGCCTTAAGATTTTCCTTTTTTAAAATAATGAAAAATAGTTTTTAAAAAAATCACGTTTAGGGGTAATTTCACCCAACACCATAACAAATCCAAACTATTAACCTGAAAATTCGAGTCATGTTCTTAAATAGCCTCATCAAATCAAGATGCCAAACCCGTTTAGAAATATCTAAACATATATTAGTTGTTTACAGCCGCTTTCTTAGATCAGTGGTTAAGAATGGCTTTCGAAACTTAAGGACTGGCGCTATCTGTACCAGATAAATTTACATCGCATGGGGACTTTTAAACAGCAGCAACAAATATGGATATTGCGAAGATAAAATAAGGGCATAATCAAGATTCCACATTACTTCAAATAAAAGGTTAGGAAGAATACTATTCTCGATACTGTAAAAAAGCGATAACAGCTAATGGACTTGAAAAACCTATTTTCCTGAACAATTGTTTTAATAGAAAGATTTTATAAATCCCAACCGATATTAGAACTGTCTAGTACAATGAACACTAATTGTCTCCTTATAAAGAAACTAATATTACTCTTACCCTATTTACAGCAGTGTACAGAATACAGAGCCGATTTTTTTTTCTAATTTTTTTTTTTACATTACTGTTTAGTACATTGCTGTCTAAATGTTTAGAAATGTTACAAATGGTGCAAAAGTAATATTAAAGTTATCTGAAGCTGGTTGGAACGGGTCCATCACACGCACGCCTGGAATGGCGGTCAGTTACATCTCACTTAGCGATCATGTCGTTGGAACAGAAAACCCGGTCGTTAAGTGAAGAGTGGCTGTATTTTGCGACGAAACAATTTATTTCTTTAGCGGTCTCACCGTAAAGGTGAATTTTTTAAGCTGTATCAAACATAACCTCTAATTTTAGATAACCCTGCACCAGTTACACGTCAATTAGATTGTCATCTTTTCACGAGATCACCCACCACCACTTTGTTTATTTGCCGCCAGTTTCAAACGTACCTGCCGTTTTGCATGGTAACAATCTACCCAGTAACACTTCTCTTCAACACCACCTACCAGCTGTAATTCATCCTTTTTTTTTTTTTTTTTTTTTTACTCTACTCAATCTTCATACTAAGCAGCAAGTATTGTTACGGTCTGTTTTCTTTATTTATTTCTGTCTGTATAGGCCCACCTTGTGTTAGTGATGTTCTTGATCAGCTATGGTTGTTTCGGCTTCGCTTGGTCTACATGTTAGCGACGGGTTGTGTAATATATGGGGGGTTCTGAAGAGATCTCGCGGTAAGAGAACTATCGTTTTCCAGAAAGATCTTGCGGTGACTGGATAATTAAAGAGTAAATGGCTGCAGTTCTCTACATCGAGCGAACGGTGCTTCGCGTTGATTGCAGCCGAGAAGTGTAAGCCGCCTTTGTGTCGCTTAACACTAGGATGACCAGCTCCTTTGACATCTTTATTTACATTACGCCGTGAAGCAGCCATCTCTAATATATACAATATTCAAGTCACCAATAACAAGTCTGAAAAGAAATTCACAAATATTAGTATACCTCATACTGAAAGAAAGTGATTATATATATATATATATATATATATATATATATATATATATATATATATATAAAATTATGTGTGTATGTATAGATAAATAGATAGGGGACATAAACACAAGTATTATTGCTTGTGAGAAACTTTTCAATGCATTTACCCTATAAATAGCCTAGGTGTCAAAAACGACACCTCAGCCATTGAAGGTAAAACCTCAAATATCAGCTATTCCACTGAATATTTTTTAAAGAATTAAGTCTGTTAAGCTTCTTTGCTAAAATTCAATAATTGTCCATAAGCCTCAGCATCGAACCAAAACTAGTTATTCCATAGGAATTTGTTGAAAATTTGAAGGTGTCGAAAACGACACCTCGGCCATCCTAGTGTTAAAGCAGTTTGAGCATGCGGGTCGTCCATCATGTTTGAAAGGAATCCCTTGACCAAACTGCAATAAGGTACCGTCTTTAAAACTATATCTTGGGTGCTCAAGATTTAACTCTAACACTGGGGCTGCAAATCACTTGACTAATTGCTAGGCTCGGGACAGGTAGAGTTTAAAGGAAATTAAAATCTGCATGTCATGCTTATTTTCAGTTTCCCCAAATAGACATTACGTAGGACCCCGCAGAGCCATCCAGAATAACTCGCGGGAGCGCATAAAAGAGATCCGCATCCCTCCATTTTTTTCCTTCGTTTCGTCAGCGTAAGACGTTCTCTCAAAATGCAGCCTTCAAACCCAGGACACATTTCATCGTCCTAAAAAAAAAAAAAAGACTCTTACATTTGTACATTTCGGGTACGGACATTTGATATGCCAACCACACTTGCACCTTTCATTATTTGTTTGAAGTTGTCTTCTATGTATGTCACACTAAACGGTTCAGTCTGATTCCCTAGTTGTATCCAGTTTCGCATGCACACACACACACACACACACACACACACACACACACACACACACACACACAACTACTGGGATTAATTGGAACAGCTTACAATAACGTCATTTCCATGCCGCTTGAACATGTCTTTGTTTGAATGTATTCCTGTTCAGCTCAGAAACAGGATAATATCCGCAACAGATCGATATAATATATTTCAGTTTGCCAGTTATAAATTATAGGTGAGATATATAAAAAAAATTTAGGTGTAACTGGCAAAATTTTTTTATCGTCTTTCCCCCCCCTTTTTCTTTTCGGAATGATTGAGATATATATTGTTTTGGCTTCATCAGATATTACAGACTAGGGCTACACAGTCGCAAACAATGAAGTTGACCAAATAACAAAATAATAAATAATACAATCAAAGGGCGGAACTGACAAAATTCTCAATAAAAGGAAAAAGGACAGAGCAAAATAGCGAGACGGCAATGTAATGCAAAGCAATTGTAAAACAGTAACAAAGTAAAAAGTTTACAAAATCGTATTCAAACGTAAAAGGGATACAGTCAAGTGGTTATAGCCTTTTTGACTTCAAGACAAGATTAGAAAAAATGTCTACGTTAATGATGTAATGGAATAACCTGTTAACCCCCATGATTGACTACACTATAGGTATCTGTAAGTCAATAAGACTATAGAGTCTAGCCGAAATCTTTTCGGCTGGCAGGTCGAACTCTCTACCTCTGAGCAGAGGAACCCGGACGAGGCTCCGCCGAAGGGAAGTCTCGTTCGGGGAGGTTGACCAACCCGATCCCGTTTATACGGGTTCTACAGGCATTTTTTGGCCGAGGCTACGGGCTCGGGAAATCCACGTTAAACCCGGCCTTGTGCCATATGCAACCCGCGTGGGGGTGGCTAAATATCGTCTAGCCGAAATCTTTTTTCGGCTATACAGTCGAACTCTCTGCCTTCGGACAGAGGCTATGCGGAAGGGCAGTGTCTCGTTCGAGGAGGTAGACTGACCCTGAACCCGTTTATACGGGCTCTGAAGACCCACGTAAAACTCGGTCTTGTGCCACATCTACCCTTGGGTGGGGGTGGCTAGTAGATATTGTCTAGCCGAAATCTTTTTCGGCTTGCAGGTCGAACTCTCTGCCTCTGAGCAGAGGAACCCGGACTAGGCTATGCCGAAGGGCAGTCTCGTTCGGGGAGGTAGACCGACCCGATCCAGTTTATGCGGTGTCTACGGGGATTTTTTTGGCCGAGCCTATGGCCTCGGGAACCCCACATTAAATTCGGCCTTGTGCTACTGCGTGGGGCAGTTGCTAGATATTCTAGCTGGGATCTTTTCCAGCTGTGCGGGTCGAATTCTCTGTCGGCTATGCCGAAGGACATTCTCGTCCGGGGAGGTAGACAGACCTGATCCTGTTTATGCGAGGTCTACGGAGATTTTTTCTGATGAGTACGACTCGGACTTACGCGAGTACTACCAACCTTCCAATAGCAGCACTCACTACTGGATTGACTTGCGATGACCTTGTGCATAACTGTTACCTTTATTCTTATTGTACTGATTTTTGCAATAAACCATTACATATTTTATCCACCGTGTTTTTTTTTTTTTTTTGTTTTTTTTTTTTAGTATATATTCCTTTTAGCACGGAATATAAACGTTAAACTGAGAATTGGCCATTTTTATTGACTAGGAAGAAAATTTATTAATTTCATAAATTTAAACCGACAGTGATGCTAACTGTTCGGTCAATGGATGCCGAATGTTTCCTGTATGGAAACTGCTAATCTCATCATCACCAGATCTTGGCTGTCGCTTCGCGATCTAACTGGCGACACACTGCGTGCGAAGGTTTTCTTGTTCCAATTTATAAGATAACAGATTCAGAAGTTCATATTCAGATCCGTTCCAAAACTAATTTTGGCTCACCAACTTTGAACTTTGCATTTGTTGCAACTCTTTTACACCTCACTCTTCCACGCACTGCTTTTCCTGTATTTTTTTAAATCCCTCCCTACCGCCGACCGATCCTTCGTACTGTTGAAAAGAGGACACAAAAAAAACCGCATGTCAACTTCCGCTATGGCAATCACGAAACAGACAATACCTTCATTTTTTTTTTTCTTTCCTTTTCTTTTTCTCCTTTCCTTACTTTCACCCACCGTCCTCCCCTGGAAAAAATATTTGCGGTGCTGTGTGTCTTTTAAAATTGTTTAATGCGTTTACACATTAAAATGTATGAAGTAACGGTAATCAGCGTGCCGAGTTCAAATTCTGGTCGATTTTTTTTATGATCCCTTTGCAGAAAAACTCTTGAAGACGGTATCAATCCATTTTCCACTTGTGATTGAATAGCAGGACAGATTGGAATCTCTTCTCTGATGGTCACGTCATTGTATGTGGCTCGGAAGGGTGATCAGCGACACTACGGTTTTTCTGTAGTGGGCAGAGTCGGTTGCGTTGTTACGTTAGTTTTTACATCTTCCGTGAAACCAATGTCTTTTTTTCCTCTCTGAGTCGTTAACAGCACAACGCATATGATCTGTATTGGCTGCTTTTATTGCCTTTAGTAGGGAAATTATACCGACTACTTGTCAGTAAATAGTGACTTACAAATCCGAACAGTTTCAGACCTGTGTTCGCTACGAGGTCAAAATTCTAATTGAAGGATTTTAGAGCGAGAAATTCCCTTTTCATTCAGTGAATTAACGAAAGTGTGACAAATTACTTGAAAAAATGATTTGTTCAGTAGCAGAAGGAAAACTCAAATTTGAGGAAGGCAGTTTGGAGAATTCGTGACGCACAAATGCACCAGTTCTCTAGCAGTTCTTTCGATAAGAACACATCGAAATCGACTGTGTAAATCGGTGTGTGTAACAAGAATTTCTTTATATTTCCTTAACTGGATGAAGGATATGGCCAAATGGGGTGGAAAAGGAAATGGACTAAAGGTTTGCGTCAGTATCCCAACGGTAGACTTTTTAAAACCTGGGTTCGTACATCAACTTCTGATGCACCAGACTGAATATCCGTCACGAAATCTCCCAACAAAGAGGAACAGTTTGGGAGATTCCGTGTATCTGAATTGATGTACGAACCTACATTTTAAAAATGTCTACACTTTTTAGGCAATTTGATGGACAAGTAAAGATTCCTATCGAATTTAAACATGAAAATAGTGGCCCAAATGGGCGTAACAGGCTCTATTCGAAATTTATAACGCTTGAATATAGCAGATAGGTTCGCCTATCGTCCGGTTCACACTCATCCTCGTTCTTTTCAACGTTCAGCCCTTGCTTCTTTTTAAAATCTTCATTTTTTTTTTTTTTTTTTTTTTTTCTTTTTTCACTCCCAGTAGTCTTCTTGCGTCATAGTGGCATTGTCACCTTTCTTGGGGTGAATTGATTTTTAAATTTAAAAAAAAAGCTGCTATGTAATATTTCCGAAATATGTAGTAAAAATAAAATTTTTTTTAAAGTTTCTTAATAATTCTCAGGTCAGTGTCAGCCTTATGCTGATTGGGCCAACTGCTTCCCACGCCATAATATTTCTATGGAACCGGGTTCCGTTCCAACGACATGAACGCTAAATGAGGGGTCACTGTCCGCTATTACAGGTTTACTACGCGTGTAATGGATTTGTGTCAACCAGCTTCAGATAGTTTTAATGTTACTTTTGCACCAGTCGTAACATTTCAAATTTATTTCTAAATATTTAGACAGTAATGCCAGTCAGTTATGTGCCATGCGTGATACACGTCTAGGCGATCACGTATCTTTCGATACATGACTGACGAGGCAGATTTTTTTTTTCTCAGTAGGTTGCCATTTCTTTCTGCGGTAGACCAGTTACCATCCAAGGCTATAGAACTCGGTCTGTCTTGCTATTTACACATAGCTGGAGGGAGAAGAGGATTCACACCTTTCCCAAGGGTATTAGCACGTAAGTGAATGTAATGGAATTCGAACTCGACTCTCCGATTCCTCAACTCGAGCTGCTATCCATCAGTAAACGTAATAAACAAATTTAAAAATCAGCTCTGTATTCTGTACATTGCTTTGGTTTGAATGCTGTAAATATGGTAATCGCAATATTAGCTGTTTCCTTATAAGGAAACAGTTGTAATTCATTGACAGGGCAGCTGGCACGAGTGTCAGTTGAAATTAACTGGAACCCGCCCATAGCCCCCAAACTGGTTCTGCACCTACTAAACTTCGGCTCTCAAAGGTTTACCGTAAATTTGACTTTCATGAAGGACGCGAAGTGATTTTTTTTTTTTTTTTTTTTTTTTTTTTATTCTAGGATCATATTCTCGAAGGAAAAATACTGCGGTTTAACATTATGCAAAATTTCGTAATTTAGGTCTAAGGCGGCGTCTAGGTTCTGTTAACAGCTCAAAATCTTGTGACCTTTTAAGTATTAATCTATTTAATCGTCTCGAATCATTTTGGGGGAATTTCCACCTCCAATGTTATGACCTTAAAATACACAAATGATACAATTGCCGTCAATTTCAAAATTATCTGAATCTACATCTCCAATTTTTTAGAAAAGAAAACTAGAATAATCATTTTATTTGTTGTTGTTATTATTACAATTATAATAGGATGATAGTTCGCACGACCATTACGTCATGATATCAATACCTCACTATTGAGAGATTAGATTAAACTTATAAGAACAGATACTACACTTTGATCTCAGCCAACGGGCCGAGAAGACATTTTATTTATCTGACCTCCCCACTAAGACAGGCCGTGACACAAGGTCTTTTTTTTTTCTTTTACCTGGGGTGTCCATGCGCGTGCCTATCGATCAATGACGAAAATTGTCCAATCCCCGCAACCACTGTCACGCTGGCGGCGATATTACATCGAACCCACCTCTTTTAGTGCAATGAGGAAGGTGCTTCCGCGGGGTTAGAATCCCCCTGGTCAGAAGTCTTTTCCCATCTAAAATGAGAAGAAAACAGATACTACGCATTGATCCCGGCCATAACTCCGAGATTGTGTGGTGACCGCGACAAAAGCGCTATTCTTCAGATGCACAGTATCGAACGACGAAAACAGGAATGGAATCGTCAAAAATCCTGTTACCATAAATAAGATAACATCGTCTGCTGAATTATTTTTAAATTAAGAGAAATGCTCGTAAGACGGGGAAAAATTTAATTCAACAGAAAATTCAAATAAGAAAGCCGTGAAATTTTCATGGCTCTTTCTATTTGTCATTATTACTACTTCTACTACTTGTCTCCTTGCTTAGCAGTTTAGTTTTCAAAGCAAACGTATCTGGTTGAGGTGATCTTTGGTAAAAATCGAATGACAGCAATTCTCTGTCTTACTCCAGCACTGTCTTCAATATTCTGATTTAATGATTCTGTTGTAGTGTTCGATTCCTTCCACTTCACCCTCACGGCTTTTAATTAAAACGATTCAAACCGTTTGCGTGAGAGAAAAATATCTCAAGACTCTTCTGACTCGTTACAAACGTTCCATCAATTTAACTATCCTTTTTCCTATTTCACCTTCCCAACAAGGTGTGAATAGTTCCACCAAACGGCACATGTCTCCAGTTTTATACTACATTGGAACTTGCAATATCTGACACATCTTTGTTTACAATCTGGGGTGTTGGCCAAATTTGGTAGTTTGTCTTAAGGTTCAGTGTATCAGAGAAGTTTATTTTTCTCGGTATTTTTCTAGCATGCGTCTAAGCTATTGAACTGTATAGTTAACCTTCTATAATGCATAATTTCCATGAGATCACCGTTCCTACCTATCCGTGCCTATTTTGTACTCTGGTGTTGATGTGTTTCCGAAAGAAGTTATTAAATAATACAAAAATGAAAATCTCTCACTCTCTCTCACTCACACACATTTTTGGAAGTGCTATCTGATGATCCGGCGTCCTTTAAAAGGACTCTGGTGAAATAAATTTACTAATTTAAAAATATCGTTCCATCGCTACGCAAGAATTACCATGGTTCAGAAACTAAAAACATCAATTTTAATTATAGAATTAAAGTCCCTAGTCTTGTTTCATTTTCAAGTGAATTTTGGAATAACTTATTTTGAAATTTACTGAGTTTATAAGTACATATATTCATAATATTACTTTATAAAGATACGGGGAAATCCAATCATTTTAACAAGTGGCGGTTACCTCTTTTCGAAAGTAACTCCTATTTTGATACAATAGCTGTCAGTAAAATGAATACCTTACCGACCCTTGAAAAAAAAAAACTATCACAATAAAAGGGTCTTGAAATCAAAATCTCAAAAATGTGACGCATGAGGACATTAACAATCCCAGTTGTAGTTGGAGCCTTCGGATTGATTGAAAAAGATTCAAATACTCATTGAAGGAATTCCTGGTAGCCCATGCCTTAAAGAAATACAAAAAATGTACTCAGAAGCACAGCCCACAGCTTACGAAGGGCTTCATCTATGTAAAATATGTGCGTTTTTTTTTTGTTTTTTTTTCCAAAACTGGTCAGTGAAAAATGTCATGATACCATTTCTGACCTTACGTCTCTGTTCGGGACCCGGAAAGAAATGGCTATATACCAGAAATCAAAGGAAATAAAACAATAACTACTACTACTACTACTATTGTACTTTCAATTACAGGGTTGCCAGAGTGGATTACATTTGAAAGCCTAGCACTGGTAAATTTTGAATCCGCTTTATTCTCACTAGTAATTCAAGAAGACAGAATGCATGGTTGTCAGGCACCGGAACAGCCTAATAGGCGAACTACGAATTGGAAGCACCAAAATCAACAACAAAAATATAAATGTCTACGAAGTCTTTAAACAGAGAACGGAGAATGTAATAGTGAATGCTTGGACAGTGTCTTCACAGATATAGAAATATGGTTCTACAGAAGGATCCTGAGAATACCATGGATTTGAACGTATGGTTAACAACGAAGTAAGGAAAATGGGAACAAAAAGCAAGATTATAGCTAAAATCAGAAAAGCAATTGAAATTTCTCGGGCGCATAGTGAGAAAAGTAGGCTTGAAAAAATTTGACGATTCTATGTAAATGGTTGGCAACAAAGGGAGCAGGAGAGATTGTAAAAGGGTCGATCACGCCCTGAAGAGACACGGAATACGGAATCCTATCTTTAAAAGCAGACCCCAGAAACTCATGTTAAACAAAAAAACAAAAAAAAAAATTTAGAATCCGGCTTTCAAAGGTCGTCTATTATGGCACCCAGCATGCAGATTTTTCTCGAATACAAAAATCTATTGAATCTTCTAATGCAAAAAGATACCAGATATCAATGACTTGGTAGTAAACAAAAATGACACCCCTCTTAATGACCACATTGTTTCTTAATCAGATATTGATGATCTGCATTTTCTGAATTCTTAATCCGATAATATTTCTTTTTACTCTAAACGTTAGTGAATGCACGTGTTTGAGTAGACGCCCTGTAGACACGTGAATAACGCTTTTAAAAACGGGTGATCTGCATTTAAGACCTGTTACTCAACTTTAAATAGCAGATGCCTGTTCTCGTCATTGTTAGTACCTGTCGCTTCGCCGACGTCAAGATGATCACATTTCGAATCTAAATTGTTTGTCCATTTTAAAATACTACAGTTATTAAAAAATATATTAGCTTTAAACACGGAAGCCATAAAGATGACTTAAAAGAGCCTCAACATCTTCACTTATACTCCTTTCCTGCTAATCAGGGTTTGCCACCAAGCAGAATGGAAAATTAACTGTCGCAACGGTTTTTTTTCCTATGTCATTCAAATTGTATGCGCATGCGTACGCTTGCATATTTTAATTCAATAACATACCTAAAAGTATTTCTTCAAAAATTTTAAAATTTTCAAATATAATTCTATTCCTCATCGAATAATTTCGATAAAAATATCATTTAAAATCTCATAACTATCTGTTTTTATTTTTTTTCACCAAATTTGTGATATTTATTGCTCAGCTCAGGTTCGGGGTTGTCCGTCCAGAATGAATGGGAAGGAAAACTTATTCCAAAGTCTTATTTTTTCAACCTCCAAATTGTATTCATATATGATTGTGCATTTAAACGTCACACATATATGTAAGTTATTCACCTACAAGACACGCATGCATATATTGCATACGCACATGAAGTGACTGACGGAGAGAATATAAAGGTCTTTTATAATATAAATTGTATTTTTTACCATTAAGTAAAGAGCAGTCAACAAAAAGGTAGATAAATAATGAATAGTCGAAGAAAATGCATATTTAAAGAATCTAATCCATTAACCTTGACACATGTTGGTCTGGTCTCTGTCTGGAAGACGGGAGAGGGGATGCAAAAAGTGGGTGATTGGAGGCTCTTGCTTTGATATATTAAATATGGATACGTATTAAGCTTGCATGAATTGTTAGCTTTCATACAAGAGAAGATAATGACTGATCAATGTCAGGGAGACTCCGCCTTTCTCTTTCTCTTGGTCGCCTTTCTTTCTCTTCCTCGCCTTCTTTCCCGCCTCCAGTCGCCTGTTTATAACTTGTGGAATGGTTCTTTTAGACTTAGCTGGAAGAATTTCGAATGTAAGTGCCAAGATGTCCTGGTACTGTTCCAAAATCCATAATTCAAATATTGAACAAAGCTCTCTGAAAAACACAAGACAAAATATTAAATCGAATAGATTAACCACTCGCTTTGTCGATTCTGCTAGATTCCTTTTGCTCCACGGCAGTGAACGCCATTTGTTCCGTTCAATTAGGTGTTTGAACAGCGGTTAATATGGAAATTTATCCCTTGAATCTCCGAGTGATACGTGGCGTGGGCGGAGGTGGGGTCGGCTTTCGAATAAATATAACATCGATGTAAAATGTTCTTAATGGTCTTGTTATCATGCTAGGGAAATCTGAGATGTGTCTTCCAAATTGTCAGCTGTTTGTACAGTTGGTTAAATGTAAAACCTTTTTTCATTTTTGTTCAAGAGTTTATATAAATTTCGTAATGTTTTAAGCATGGGGCTCCTAAGACGGTCGTTATCGACCATTTGATGTCGATGGGACTATCCAGGGGAGTCGATAAATGTTTGGCAGGTCAATAAATAAATCTTGGTGATTTATGGCTACAGCTCACTAATTTCCAACCAAAAGATCAATGTCCCATTGCTGTTGCTCATCAAACACAGTTTTACGATGAATGATATCAGCCAATAGAAAGCGATATTAACTTATTGCTAATGTGTTTATTTTAGCCTATTTTATTTACGAAGATTTTTTTTAATTATTATTCGAACACACTTTGTATAGGAAGAAAACTTGAAAATAGAATAACAAAACGTAAAACGAATCTTATCGATACAATAGTGAAGGAAAAAGGCAAAGGGGTTTCTACTCTTTAATAAAATAAAAATGGATGTTTTTTTCCATACCAGGGGGTCGATTGGGAAAGGATGCCGTGATTGATGGTCTAAAAAGTTTGAGGACTCTCGCTTTAAAAAAAAAGAAAAAAAAAAGTGCTTTTCTCTTTTTGTTATACTCGAAAAACAAACTTGATTTGATAAGATACACGATTTTTTTTTCTTTTCCTAGTAAACTCTTTTATAACCAACTGTACATAAATTTGGCTAAATCTTCAAGTCCACTACTGACATGAATTGCTGCTATTGTGGTTTAAGATAAAAGTGAACAAAATCCCAGTCTCTTATGTAAAAAGAAACAAATTTAACATTGAAAATTCAAAGAACTTTTAATTCAAATTTTAATGTCAAATTGAAACAACGATAATAATGATACTACTACTATCCAATAATGTTTAATATTCTATATATACACTGCAATGTCAAATTGAGACAAACACAATATCTAACATATATATAAGCGCTCAATATCAGAGATAGAGCTAACATATTTGGTTGAATTGATGTGAGTTTGTGACTCTGGGTTTCACGATATATATACACATACACACACTCCTTTCATGATCTTTTTTTTTTTTTTTTTTTTTTTTTTGACCACTCTTCTTGCCCTCCCTTGATGATTTCCACAGTTGAGTGATAAGCAATACTGACAATATATGTATGTTATTTTAATATGACATGCAGATGACGTTTACACATAATCTTATTAATCCTATGAAACTGGGATTTTGTTCATTTTTGGGGGTAGGAGGCTGGGTTTTTGTCATGGTTTAAGCAACCCAAGAAAACGAAAAGTAAAACGTAAAATTATACTAAAGGAGTTTGTAAATACTTTAAACTACGCTCAAGAATTCTACCAATCCTACTAATGTAGTTACATTAACACACGTTTCTTTTCTATTTATTAGTGCAAAGTATTTTTAAAAAAAAGACAATTTAAGCAACTTGAGTATTAATTATTGTACAAAAATTAAACTCGTGCACTGGTCAAAATCCTAAGTTGTTTATAAGAAAAAAAAATTGTCACTGGCGATGACAAACCTAAATTTATCTAGAACAATCTTCATCATTCCAAGCTAGCGTTATTTGGATTGTAGTCGTCTGGCTGAAAACTCAATGACTTGTCTGGTTGAAACCGTTAAAAATTGGCAACTTCTTATTTAAAACTTTATAAATGGCTCCAATTGCGTATAAAGATTTTATCATCGGGTTAGGAATTGTGAAGAAAAAAAGAAACGCTGGAATTATGGACTCAGGACGCTGACAGCTATAGCAATGATTTATGTTTGTCCAAGTAACCAAAATCAAAGAGGAACTCTATATTAAAATCGGAGTTTGACAGTTAATAAAGTTTTGGAAACAAATAGAAAACTTTTTTGTAGAGTAGTACTCAACGTACTTCCTGCTCTTCCCTACTAACGTGACAATGGACTGCTCCTACTTATAAATATAGCAAGTAGCCACTTTAGAATAGCATTTGAACTGTGACACATTTCAGCTGCCTATGGCTAACATAACACCAGACAAAGTGGTATCGGCACCACGGGTAGGGAAAAGAAAATTTACCTGCTGGCTGGAGATGAATGCAAATATAAATAAAAAATAAAAAAAAGATAGATATTCAGTAATATGAAGTAAATATGTAGAACTCAACGTACTTCCTGTTTTTCCCTACTATGACAATAGACTGCCCCTCCTTATAAATAACCACATTGGAGTCGAGGCAGTCAATTGTCACAGTAGTAGGGAAGAACATGATGTATACGGAGTCCTACTCTACAATAAAAATAGTATGGAAATGGTTTTGTCACTAATACTAAATGGAAGTGTAATATCCACAGACATTGGACGACGACATTAAAAGAACTATCAATAAAATTCCATCCTTCCACGTAAAATCTTCGAAGAGCTTGGAAGACCTGCAGCACTTTTGGGAATTAATAAAGGACAAGCAGTTTTGGAGATTTACAAAGTTGCTGAAGATGAGACATCTCATTGATTTGCAGTCAGTTTTCAAGTTGAAACGATTCTGATGGAAGTTGTTTGACGAAATTTATTCTGAATTATAACAAATGGAACAAATTATTAGTCAATACAATGAGTAACTAGCCAGATTTAATAATGGCTGTTGTAAAGTGTGTGTGAATCAAGGTCTTCTACTTGAATGCCCTCTACAGTGAAAAAAGTCGATATCCTCATGCAAATGAAGCATTTGTGTTCTTTCAGGGCGTTGACAATCATGACTCTTCACTATTTCCTATCCTTTGTAGCTCTTAGTAAATTTTCTTTTTGCCGCCTCTTCTAAACTATGTTCTGTCATGCATTTAAACTAGTTCATTAGATAAGTAATGCGCTGTTTTCTTCCGTCCCTCTTGCCTTCAATGTGTCAAATTCGTATCAAATTTTTCAAGCCCTCTTTTCTCGTGAATATAGGCGTCCTTTTTGTTTCCATTTCCCTTAAAGCTTTGTCGTTGCTCACGTGCTCAGTCAGTAGTATTTTCAGTATCCTTCTGTATAACTACATTTGTTACTTCAAATCTCTTCATCTGTGAGGAGAATGTCCAGCATTCACTGCTATATAGGAGGACTGACATTACGCAACAGTTCAGTACTTATTGCTTTTGTTTCTAGCGAATTTTTCTCTCTGTTAATACTTAACTTATTGAAGGGATCTTTCACTAAGCAATCTCAATGCGCCTTCGGATTTCTGTGTCGTATTTTCCGTCCTCTGTTAAGACTTCTCAGATATTTAAATTGTCGTACTTCATTTTGGTATCTCCAATTTGTAATTTGCATTTTGGGCTGCTCCTTTTGCTCACAACCATGCGCTCTTTTTCCTCGACACATAATTGTTAGACCTTCTCACTTTCCTTTATTACCGTCTGTAAATGAGGCAACGCTTATTGCGATGTCTTTGGATAAGAAATATTTATTCTGTAGGCAAGAGTACGAGAGGTTTTTGGTACGCTACAACGATTAACTTCCCCACCCCAAATCTGTCACTTTGAAACAAACTGCGTTGCTACTAATGAACTGTTTGTTTTTTGGGTTTTTTTTCTACAGGCGGTCGTTGTCCAAGCGTAATAAACATGAAGAATTTAGAATGCTGATTTTCAAGGCAAATTCTCCTCAATTGGAAGATTTCAGTATATTCATTCTCTCTTCGCATAGCTTCTGCTGCACAGAGCGGAGATTCCTAAATCTGTTTCCGATGCGTAGGTGATAGCAATTTATTTACAAAATTCTAATCAATATTTGACTATCATTTTTTTTTTTTTTTTTTTATTCCTTCATGTCATCCGGAGCAAGGCAATAAAGCTACTAAAACACAAGAGGTTACTGAGTGAGAAAAAAAAAAACAACATTGAGAGAGAACAATAAAAGTGAAATTAAGAAAACAGAAAATAACGATTGACATAGCATTTAAGTTTTAAAGATCAAACTTTATGGGGTGCATGAAACCGGAAGAGAGTTCCCCAAGCGAGAAGTACGATCAAAGAAACTATCTAGCCATTTCAAATGTCAAATGAGATCTTGAACACATCTAGTCCTTTGCTTAAATTCATAAAGTCTAGGTACCACAGAGGAAAGTTCATGGGAACAATTACTATGAAAATATTTATAGAAAAGACACAGGAAAGCTACGCTATGGTGGTGGGGAGGTGACTAATGCCGAAATGTCAGACCAGAGTCACAATCATTGCAGATTGTTCTTTGTACAGGCTTCGACAGAAATACCTCTCACGTATACCTCCCAGATTATGGTAAGACATTAGGTAGATGACACCATTGCCAGCAATGTCTTACGATTATGTGCGAACTATTTTTGTCGTACGCTTATTTTATCTAGACTCTTTAGATACATAGCGGAAACCCCAGACCAGATGTGGTAGCAGTATTCAATGCAGGCACGAATGGCAGACGTTTTGATATGCAAGACTGATTCTGGCGAGAAAAATTATCCAGTACAATATATTGAACCGATTTTCGTAGCAGCAAACTTAGCAATTACCGTATTTGACGACATATAAGACGTACGATTGTATAAGACGCACCCTAATTTCAGCAGGGCAAATCAAGAAAAAAAA
Organism: Acanthosepion pharaonis; assembly: GCA_903632075.3. NCBI lineage: Eukaryota > Metazoa > Mollusca > Cephalopoda > Sepiida > Sepiidae > Acanthosepion > Acanthosepion pharaonis. The sequence continues at coordinate 4,057,067 of CAHIKZ030001369.1, read as the reverse complement.
TTAGTAATTAGTAAAATTATTAGTAAACGGTACAGCCTAGGCTATATTTATGAGGTATTATTTTGGTTAAACAAGCCATGATTACAATTTAAACGAAAAATAATAGGAAAAAAAGAACAGGAGCCTATAAAAAAAACTTTATTATATCCAAAGGTAAGAAAACAAAATAAAAATCAAGCAATTATTACAATTGAGCAAAACAGTACATTTGCCATTAAAATTCAGTCAAAAATTTTCCTTTATTTGATCTGTACAACGTGCGTCTTGTAAATGTCTTAGTGGAATAATTAGGATATAAAAATTCTGATTGCATTTATACCAATGCAACCGGAAATTATCACAAGAAAAATATTAATGAAACAAATATATTTTAAAAATAGATAATTTGAATTTATTGCATATAATTTTAGTGAAACAAAGTACTAATATTAAGTGGGATAAAATTAATATAATGATTATCAACGATAACACTTTTAATCTGGATAATAGCCTTTTAAATAATGACAATAGGTATTATAATTAACAATATTATACTGAATTCATCTTTCATAGCAATTCAGTATAATATTCGAAATTTAATTTGATGGGGGGTGCGTTGACAAAAAGTTTGTGCCCAAAGGGGGCGCTGGTTGAGAAAAGGTTGGGAAACTCTACTCTAAAGTCTAAGCTAATGAGTTGCCAGATAGCTAATTTCGGCCGACTATCACGAATTTTAAACCTACATATGGCATATAAGACGCAGGGGAATTTTAAAAGATATTTCTAGTTTTTAAAAAAAAAGTGTCTTATATGCCGGTAATTCGGTATAATTATTCCACTTCATGTCAGTGGAAAACGTGATACCCAAAAGGTACAGTGAGTTGCTCTCCTGGAGGTTAGCATCAGCCATGTTGATGGAAGGCAAAAGCTCCAGACAGGATTGGGTTAGAAATATTCAATGCCTGGACGAAGGGTGGACTTATAGATATTCTGGTGAGACTAGCAGCAAACTTAGCAATTGATTCTAATGTAAACTTTCCACTTCATTTCTGTAGAAAACCTTAGAGAATAAAGGATTAATGAATTTGATCTTTCAGTGTGTTTATGAGGATGTAAAAAAAGACATCGAAATGGTAGTAGGGTTGGTTTGTCACTTAATAACATACAGTCTATGTTCTTGGGAAGTGGATAAACTTCCTCCCCTCCCGGTCTTTTAATTATCCATTCACATTCCTTCCCCGCCCCCTATTTTCACCTGAACCTTGACAGACGCTGAATTTTCAGGAAGTGACGTAAGAGGCCATCCTTAACCGCTAACAAAACGAACAACGAGATTTTTTTTTTTTTCTGTTATTTCTCTGAAGATCTTGTTAGAGGAATAAAATAAAATAAAAAAACAATAAATAGATAATACTGTTGTTTTACATCTGGCTGTGATGTTAGTGGAAAGCTGGGGTTGGGCTGATGTTGTGCACATCGTGCAACGTTTGCCGACGAGACCTTTTGAAGAGGTAAACTGAAAATAATGGCCGCCGTGGTAGTTGTAGAGAATAGCTTTCCATTCCCACCGCCACTCCAATGCTATTCTTTGATTTCTGCTTTCTTTCTTTTTCTCCACTTCTTAAATGTTATTAATCTGTCGTCTCCCGCTGGAATAACCTATGAAGAGAAATGGTTAAATGTCATCGGGAGTGAATGTCACAAGTACGGGGGATGAAACACACACACACACCCTTTGTGATAACTTTTATTTGCACTTGCACGAAAGAATGCTGAAAAGTTCTTGGCTCGAAAAGAAGCCCCCCCCCCTTACACACGCACACAATCAGATGTTAGGTCATTCGGTCAGTTTTAGGGGGAAGACGATAACTAAGCATTTCAGCTCACTTCGGAGTTAAGGCATATCTCGTTCCTTACGAGTCTCTATATATCTATATGTCTCTATATATCTATATGTCTCTATATGTCTATATATCTCTATATATCTCTATATGTCTCTATATCTATATGTCTCTATATATATATGTCTCTATATATATATGTATATATATATATATATGTCTCTATATATATATATATATATATATA
>CAHIKZ030001369.1:3925000-4052500 GCA_903632075.3 Acanthosepion pharaonis | reverse complement strand
TTTGTTAAACCACATTTTCCTACGATCCAATATTCGTCGGCCGTCAAAATAAGTAGCGTCAAGTTGATCATCATTAATCCGTCTTCGTTCGGTTTGGTTTGTTTTACGGTATATCAACCTCAATGGGTTATTTAATGCCGACAAAATTTTTCATTGTTGGTAATATTTTTTTATCTATCTATCTATCTCAGTATATATTGGTTTGGTTTGGTTTGTTTTACGACATATCAACCTCAATGGGTTATTTAATGCCGACAAAATTTTTATTGTTGCTAGTTTTTTTTACAAATTATGGTATTAAAACCCATGTTTACACTTTCATAGTGTTTTGACCCCAGCTTGTAAGGTTAATTATTTACCCATAGCTGGTACCCCTAACAGGTGCTACCATCCCGGGTCAGGGTGGACCTGGGAACACCAGCAATTAAGAAGTGGTTCCACGCTACTCAAGGCCTCTTGATCAGAGGCCTTGCTGTTGCACGTAGTTAATCGTCATACACAGGACGGGACTTCGTTCGCTGCTGCAATCTTCCGGTGAATAGACCTTTGCCGGATTATTGATGTTTAAGTCAGAATACATTTAACCTAAGTTAATCATTTGATCCTACTCTTTATAAAATACCCTGGAAATAGTGAATATTGGTTTTAAAAAATAAATTTCACTTTATTTTCTTTTAACTTATCTATTACGGACAACGTATGGTGTTACTTCCTGTATGTATTAAAAACTATGACTAGGACTATAATAAAAAGGAACAAAAATATCTGACCGGCTTTTGAAAGTGCTCAAAAACATATGATGAGCCATCTCGTTACAGTGACGGTTCCACGCGACGACCCGGGAAATCTGAAATACTTCTCGTGGAAATTAGTGACTGATTAGTGATGGTCAAGTAGTTTCCTATAAGACCTTCAATTTGTCCCGGATTATGACGTAATCAGCCCAACCGCAAAAGCCTCTCTTTTAAACGGGGGCTCAAATCTGCTGTCATTTTTGTGATAGTCCGTTTTTATCCCTTTGATCAACGTGCTGTTGTGTCGTCAGTAGATTCTCATTTTGCATGTTTACGTCAACTATTTGTTTCATTGCCTTTATTCTCCTAGACTGGTTATCAACCAAGGCTAGGGCAACCAGTTTGCCTTGAGTGTTGTAAGAAGTGATTGGTTATTGCCGTTACCAAATAAACACCGCTTCATTTTTCCATGACGCTAACCACTAAACTCACCTGACAATATTGAACACTTTAAAAACCTTTGTTTATATATACAACCAAGACTTGTGGGGTAAGAACGAGTCAGACTGACATACTCTGGCCTTGTGTCAACCAAAGATTAAGTCTCCAACCGTAGAGCAATAGCTGGTAGACTCTTCTCGCAGGTTTTCACTTTGTGCCTCTCCCTTTCCCACTTTTAGTGATGCGCACGGTGGGGGGGGTGTATGTTGCTCTACAGCAACAGACCTGTATTTTCTGTGCATGATTATTTCTGTCTCTTATCCACATATTGATGATCGACCTTCTCCACTTCCTTCTTTAAATCGATCGTCTATATTGATTAGTATTGATTTCTGTTTCGTCGGCTCCACGAGATGACATCGTAAAGAAAAATAGTTAGGATTTTAAAGGACATTTTCCGACAAGATCAATATCTGTCCAAGAAGGAAAAAAAAATAAGGACTGTAATTAAATCTTTACGTAGTTTTTATTAATGATGATAATAATTTGACTTTAATTTTCAGTCTTTGTATTCAATTAAAGAACGTAACTGATATTCTTCCTCGTCGCTTCCTTGAGTTTCTTTAATAATAAATCAAATTTTTACGCTTATCAGAATTTTTAAGGTGATATTAAAGCGTGTAGAATTACCCAAGTAGGTGTTGATGTGACATGCTATCTTGGCTCTCTTTCCATGACTCTGGATGAACACGTTTCATCCGGCGTAGAAATTTGTTGGTGTCGCTGTCTGACGGCGGCGCCATCAAATGGGGCCCATGTTCTGGTAAAGCGAACCAAAATTTCTGCTTGATCTGTACTCTTTCTTTCTCTCTCTCTCTCTCTCTTTCTCTCTCTCTCTCTCTCTCTCTCTCTCTCTCTCTCTCTCTCTCTCTCTCTCTCTCTCTCTCTCTCTCTCTCTTCTCTCTTCTCTCTCTCTCTCTTAGTCTCTTCTCTCTCTCTCTCTTTCTCTCTCTTTCTCTCTCTCTCTCTCTTTCTCTTCTCTCTTATTCTCTCTCTCTCTCTACTCTCTCTCTCTCTCTACTCTCTACGTATTTCTTTTCATATCTTGTTAGTAAATAAATCAACTTCCATTTGTCTTTTCCTTATTCAATTCTTTCCCATAATTCCATGTCATCTTCATTTCACCATTGTTCACGTTTAACGTTAACAAATTTGCTTCTCCAATCTATTTGTCTATCCTGGGGGACACAATTTGCAGCAAGTCGGGCTGATGTTTTTAACTCTTTCCCTCGCAGATTAGGCGATAGATTTGTCGCTCGCCTGATTTCAAGACGACAATTTCAAGACGACTATCTCGACCGCACTCTGTTGTCTTAGAAAATTTCGCCTTGAGCGATCGAACCAAGATGCTTTGGATTTCTTCCCTCGCTAACTTTTTTTCTCTCTCTCTCTCTCTCTCTCCTTTTCCTCTACTTCATCACGCATCTTTTTTTTTTCTTTTTTTTTTTTTTTTTTTTTTTTTTTTTTTTTTTAATTATTTATATGCTGTTTCTTCTCGCTTTATCTTCTCCCCGACCCAAAATGCCACACCTTCGCTATCGATCAGCAAACGTAAATTCAACACTTACTGCATATACCCCACCCGACCAAATCGAATTCATTTTCCATTAGGGGAGCCAACAGCGTAATTCATGGGCGTTAATCCATTTTTAAGCAGTATTGTGTGTGTGAGATAACCTACACATACACACACATTTCATTGACTGTAACAGACAAGGAAATTTTAAGTTTTTCTAACGTTCTTACAGCTTTTCTTTGAGAGGGGAAGTGATAAGAGTATGTAGAAACTGTAATAATTATTGTCCCAAGCGCTTTCGGCCAATTCATTGTCCATTTTTCAAGGGGGTTGTTCTTACATCTTCCACTGTTTATATTCGAATTTGTTGTTTGGAAGTTCTAAGTTGTGCTAATTCATGTTAGGGTGTCTTTTAAAAGACAGCCAAACGGGGTAAGGTTAATTTAAATTCTTTATATAAAGCGCTTCAAGAGTCTTAAGACGTCATCAATAATTATCGTGATTTTTTTTCCAAGCATAGCTCAGATGTGACACCGAAAGTATAGGGCATCCAGTGAGGATCGAACTCACTACTCAGTTGTAATTGTTCTAGGTGAGACCAGCTTATCTAAAAAGAAAGGTTGCTGCCTATTACACCACGTCGAGGTGCCCGTCATCAATAATTAATAATAATAAAAAAATAAAGGTTACTACCTAAATACTACTATCAGATATGTAATAATAATAATAATACTCGCTACGTCCGTAACATAATAATAATAATAATAATAATACTAATAATAATAATACTAATAATAATACTACTACTACTACTACTAATAATAATAATAATAATAATAATAATAATAATAATAATAATACTACTACTACTAATAATAATAATAATAATACTACTACTAATAATAATAATAATACTTTTTAATAATAATTACTACTAATAATAATAATAATGTTTTTGCTCTAGCTTTCTTCAGATCTCTGTCGATCTGGACAACTTTCAGAGAACTTTGAACTGGACTTTTCTATTTAACCCATGAGAGTAAATTCTCATTCCTCCTCTCTGTGTAAGGCACTGGTTCGTAAATTTGGTGGCATACTAATTGTGAGTTCAAACACCAGGCCGAATAGTACAAACTTAAGCTCAGTGCAAACAAGTTGATTGTTTGTTTTTTGTCTTTTTTCTTTTACTTTTTTTTATAGCGGCATATCATCCTGTCTAGGTTATTTAATGCCAAAATCTAAATATTTTGGTTCTACTAATTAACCCATATCTGGGGAGAAAAGAGATGGATTCATAGTCTTCCCAATGGTATTTGCCGAAGGATATCCATGACGGTGAATCCTTCTATAGATGTTCGGTACGATAATGGAAATCTTCGCCAAAATTAGAATGATTAAGTTTAAATTTCATACTAGTCACTTTCGAACAAATGCCGAGGGTGGGGGCATGGATCCTCTCCTCCCATCTCTAGCTATTCTACACACGCTGTACGGTACCTATTTTTTTTTTTTTTTTTTTTTTACGCTTTTCACTCACTCTCCTCCCTCCTCCCCTCCCTCCCTCCCCTCCCTCTCCTCCCTCCATCCCTCCCTCTCCCTCCCCTCCATCCCTCCCTCTCCCTCCCTCCATCCTCTCCTCCCTCCCTCCCTCCCTCTCCTCCCTCCCTCCCCTCTCCCTCCCTCCCTCCCTCCTCCCTCCCCCTCTCCCCTCCCTCTCTCTCTCTCCCTCTCCCTCCTCTCTCCCCTCTCTCCCTCCCTCCCTCTCTCTCGCGATTATTTTGTTCAAATTTATTACTTTAGTTGTTGAAACGTTCTCACCGGCATGACAATTCCAAACGGTATTTGTATTTAGTATAAAATAGTATGCGTGTTAAGATTATAATGCGAAGCTGAGAGAATATTTCAAAGGACATGTTATGGAATTGTCTAGGTTGAGAATATTAAGCGAGTAAGGGTTGGAAAAAATGTTAATTTCCAGGTTTTCTAGAATAGTTTTCTAAAAAAAAAAAAAAACACTTGCATGACTTCCGATCACTTACGTTCGGCTTCACACAAATGTTCTTTGGGAAAGGCATGAATCCATTCCCACCGCGTTAGGAGTTATCTAACACGATAGACTAGGGTGTAGATAAATTTAATAAGATTATCTAATTGTGTCTTGTATTTAGTACACAAACTAGAAGCCTTGTGTGGAAACCAGTCTAAGAGAAGGAAAATTCTAAATTCCAAGCCGTAGAGCAGACAACGAAAACCACTCCCCGATTCTTTTCCAAGAATTCATGATAGTTTTCAGACAATAAAGAAGGGATGGGATCTGTGAAGTCATGATCGCCTACATCCTGAAAGGACATGGCGTATGCACGTTTCGTTGAACAAGATTAACTTAAAGAGAGATGGCTGCCCAAATACACAAGACAACGATTAAGTCTCGAACCCGCTACTATATGAAATTGCTTACGAATGCACCACGGGATTTGATTTCGTCTGGACCAAGGTTTAATTATAGATAACAAAAAGTAGTCGATCTTAGTACAGATCTGCTTAGCTCGCCAGTTCGCCACAACAATGTGTCAATCTTTTTTGTGCGTGTGAGTTTATCTGGACTCAATATTTCTGTCTTTCTCATATAATAGAAAGGTTTCTTTTTATAATTTCATTTTGAATGTAATTCGTCTCAAACCGGATATTTTTTCTGTCAAGCTTTTTATAATCCTTGAGACGTAATAATTGCTGCAAAGCATTAAGAGTGTTGTTTCAACCTATATTAAAAAAAAGAGCTGGTTCTCTGTCCGTCACGAACTCTCTGCGTGTGATTTGTATACGTGTATGTAAGTCTGCATTGTACATATGCCTGTGCTAGTTAATGTGTACATACATACACTATATATATATATATATATATATATATATATAGGCAGTATGTTTTCATTGAGGCATGTTTAATTTTTTTCTATTGGATCTTTTCATATTAAAGGAAGAGAGAAAATTACCGTGTTTATACATAACGACACCAAAAAGCTTGTCTGCCAATATGAAAGGATCCAGTTTAAAATAAGTAGACTAAACTTGTCTAAATTATTCAATGAAACCTCTCTTTACACACACACACACACACACATATATATATATATATATATATATATATATATATATATATACAGTGTAACCTGGATACAAGAGATGTTCTCTGGTCCCAAATTAGAGCCTGTGTTAATGTATATAAAATAGACCAAACCCGGATATAAGAGACTTCTTCTCCGGTCCCGACAACTCTCTTATATCCGGGTTACACACACACACACACACATATATATATATATATATATATATATATATATGAGACAGAGACTATTTAAAATAAGACATTTAGACTGTTCCCTTCACGCTCAATCTGGACAACACTTACCCTGTGTTGAGCAATAAAAACATAAATTTGGAGACACAACGTCATTTTCTTAAAACACCAAGAAAATTGAATAAGATGTTATTAATCTTTTCGGCAGTTTTTCGTTAATGCATAGAATTATTTTTTTAAGTTTGATGCTTCTGCTATATTTAGAGATTCTTGATAAAATACAAAGAATCTGTAATGATATTTGACCTTGGTGTCTGTAGCTTTTTAAAAATTAGATTTTTTTTTTTTTTTTGAGAATAAATATAAAAATACTTAATAAATTACTCTTCTGTTAATCTGGGGCGCACCTGGCAACCTTTCAAGAAACGCAGGTTTAAACTGACGCCACGGGGATATGTGTTAAAGTGTGCAGGATGAATTAGGCAGGTTACTTGCAAATACGACGTCATTTTATAAAAAAAAAAAAAAAAAAACTTCATCATCCGCATATTTTGCTTGCTGTGGGAGGTCCTGAAGTCAATCCTTCGCGGGTAACGATAAACGACCATATTTAATTTGAAGAAACAATTAGGTTTTTAGGTTTTTCTTTTTTTCTTTATCTTTCTTTCTTTTATCTCGACGCTCTCAACAACAGTGGGGAATTAAATGAAAATGGGGGAAACAAGAAAAAAAAGGCATTCCTTTGTTATTTGAAGTTGACCATGTCGACATGACATCTTTTGATGTGAGACATCGTTTTCGTTTTAATTGTTTTAAACTCTGTCTGTACCTGTCGTTTCGCTGACGGTAAAATGATCAGTTTCAAATAAGTTGTTTGTTCACTTCAAATACTACATTTATTAAAAAAAAAAAAAATCATTCAGTTTAAACACAAAATAGAGTAATAAAATGACTTCAACGGATTATACACCTATAACCCAGACCTAAAAATAGTTCGACAAAATGTTAAAATAAAGTTTTATCATTTCACCCGAACAAAGCAATAAAACCACAAAGATACAAGGGGTTGCTGAGTGTGAGATAACGAGGAAAAAACATGAAACGGAACTATAAAAAGAACACGAAGTGACATAGCAATTAAATGTTTGAAGATCCAGGTTGACTGGAAAGTAGAAAGCCGGAAGAGTGTTCCACAAGGGAGAAGTGCTAGAGAAGAAACTGTCAGCATAGAACTTACGGTTACATGTAGCTATTTCAGCTGCCAGATGGTGAGACCTTTCTCCCAAAGATGAAAGCTCATCAGAACAATTGCCAGGAAAATATTTACAGGAAAGGCACAGGAAAGCTACGTTAGGTCTGTGGGGAAAGTAACTGAAGGCAGTGTGCCAGATCAGGGCCGATAACATTGCAGATTCTTTGTATTTTATCAAAAACTCGCTAAATACATAGAAGCCGTAGACACTATCGAGAATCTCTAGATATATAGAAGCAGCGTCAAACCAAACGTGGAAACAATATTCGATGCACGGACGCATTATAAATGCACAATTGCCTACTACTCATTCTTGGGCATATAGTTATGGATAATATATATTAATTACTAATTTTTTTTTTAATTAATAACTATTTCTGCTCAGTTGTTGACATTAATAGCTATCTGATGATATCTTAAAATTTTGGAATAATGCAATAATAAAAATTTAAATTTCATCTCTGATAGCTGTCGCAATTTGTGAGTAAAACTTACTTTGGGGGAGACTACCTAATCTGGTATGATAAGTAGTTAACAAGACTAGTACGCTCAAATCCTCAATCATGCTGACTTATGACTTTGTGCTAGTGCAATAACCATTGACGAATTTCCGAGTTTCGTCTACCCAGTTTCACTTACAAGTCTTGAACCTCCGTGCACCTTCCACCAGTGTCATACACTGGGGTCATTTGCCTTTGACGATGACATTAAGAATTTACCATAGAGTCCACTTGTGATTTATACTGTAACTGTGTTGAGCGGCCCTGGGTTAGTTTCTGCTTGAGAGCGCATCATCTGACGAGTTCAACAATTTTAACAAGACCGGCACGCTCAAATCCTCGGTCACGATGACTTGCGACATCGTGCTAGCACAATCTTAGAACAATTCCGTCTACCCAATTTCCTTCACAGGCAGTGGTATGGTTTTTCAACCTCTTTTTGCACGCTGGGATCGCTTCCCCAGACCGATAACACACGCGCGTGCGCACACACACATATTTACGATATATATATATATATATATATATATATATATATATATATATATATATATATATCATAAATATATATTTAAAAAATATGCCTGTTTGAGATATTCATTTTAAAAATGCCCTGTCTGACTTTTTTTTTATTAGTAATCTGTGTAAAGGTGTTGCTATGGCTGCTCATCAAGACCGAAATGGTAATGTTTATAGAGCGATTTTCACGTCTGGCCTTTTCGTAAAGAGAGGGAGGGAGAGAGAGAAAGATTTACTTTGATATGATACACTCCTACTATCCCCACACTCTACATAGTCTCTTCTGCTCTTAACTTGAAAATAATAGTGTTATCCGAGGACAATGTATATTTTATTTCCATGTGAATATTTTTATATAGATTTTATTGCTTTTTGTTTTGTCATTTCATTAAAATGCACTTGACTAGAAATTAATTAGAGATTAATTCTTAATTTTTGAAAAGTGGTATTTTCCAATTCCTACCTTTTTTTTTACTCCCCCCTCCTTCTTTTCTGCTCCCCGCTCCTCCTTCTTTTCTGCTCCCCTTGATTCTCTCTCTCTCTCCCCCCCTTGATTCTCTCTCTCTTCCCCTTGATTCTCTCTCTCTCTTCCCCCCCCCTGATTCTCTCTCTCTTCCCCCCCTTGATTCTCTCTCTCTTCCCCCCCCCCCCTTCTCTCTCTTCCCCCCCCTTGATTCTCTCTCTCTTCCCCCCCCTTGATTCTCTCTCTCTCTCCCCCCCCTTGATTCTCTCTCTCTTCCCCCCTTGATTCTCTCTCTCTTCCCCCCCTTGATTCTCTCTCTCTCTTCCCCCTTGATTCTCTCTCTCTTCCCCCCCCTTGATTCTCTCTCTCTTCCCCCCCTTGATTCTCTCTCTCTTTTTCCCCCCCTTGATTCTCTCTCTCTTTTTCCCCCTGATTCTCTCTCTCTCTCTCTTTCCCCCTGATTCTCTCTCTCTTTTTCCCCCCCCTGATTCTCTCTCTCTCTCTCTCCCCCCCCTTTCTCTTCTCTCTCTCTCCCCCCCTTGATTCTCTCTCTCTCTTTCCACCCCTGCTCCTTCTACCTCGCTCTCTTTCGCATTTATAGCTACTTATAAGTTGATTTAAAAAAAAAAAAAATAGTTCATCTAAGAACTTGATTTTCACTTCCACATTCCTTATCAGTATTAATTTCGTCCTTAACACTAAACACCATTTTTTTTTTCCTTCTCTTCCTTCAATTGCCTTGAATCTTTTCTCCTCAATTGCCATTTCGATCCTAACCCCAATAATTCAAATGTTCAGTTCTCCAGCGAGATCCTGATATTTTTCTATTTCCTTTCTCTTTCATCTTCGGCTGGTGTTCTGCTGGTCCAGCCTCATTTTCCATATGGCAGACTTTCTTTTCCTTGTTCACACCTAATCGGATCCGATCTTGTTTGGTTCGCGTAGTCGGTTTCAATTTCAAAATCAACGTCTATTTTACTGTTTTCGTACATTCAGGGACAGTCTTTGGTTTCATCTCTGAGCTTTTGTTTACATGCCTAACTCATTTGCATAAATTCCCCTTTGTCATTGCAATCCCGGCAAAGAAATTGTTACCTTTTTAGATTTTGAATAAGAATGACATTTATTTATTTATCACCTAAAGATAGAAAACAACGTAAATCTGTAAATAGCTTGCTGTTGATACAGCGATGATAAAGGCAATTTAATAAATCCAGTCACACACAAACAAGTTAGATGAGAATCCGACACAATGGTAAATATGTAAAATAATGCGTACGCCTACTTTGACATGTTTCGCCGAAGAACCGCCGGAAAAGCTTAAAAATTTTTGACTTAAAATTATTATTTTTTTATGATGCCGGTAAATCTGTGAAATATGCCGAAGTAGATATTTTACATATTGTACGTTTTCCAGGCACACCCCAACGATGTCGCCCAGGTCGATATCCCCTAGTAATCAACCTCTCTCAAATCGAGCATGGTGGGATTTGGACCAGTCTCATGGTTGGGGTGCTAACGCTCTTACTACTCGGCAACATAATTCTCACCGCAGTATTGATTCTCTTGTTCTTTACGATAATAGCTAATCAATAAGTGCGTAACCTATTGATGAAAAATCACATCCCATTAATATAGGTACCCCCCCCCCCCCAAAGTGATGCCTATGATTTAAAATGCATTTTTCAAAATGAAAAATCTTGGAGTTTTTATTTTAGTTTTATTTTCAAGCTAATAGATTAAATTTAATATTTCCAATTAGCAAGATATTTGGCTCTATTTCAAACTGAATTTAAATTGATTGAAATAAGTTTTTGTTTGTGTTTTTTATCAGTAAAAAAGAAATGGTAAAATCGTTCATATTGACAAATCTGTCAACACAACGTAATTCTCTATTGAAAACAATCTTTCAAAAATAAAATATACTTTCTTGAAACTTTATTTCATGAAGTCTAGCTGATTTAATGTTTAATTAATCTGATTTGAAACAAATATTTTTCATTTAGAATATCGCAGAAAAGCATTTTTTAACACTGGGGGTGTTTTTATGAGATGTTGACAACTTTCTCCTTAGATTTATGTTTGAGAATTTTTTTTTTTTTATGGAGGACATAACTGTAACAATTACTTGACGACTATAACGTGAACGCCTTTTTGATTTACTTTTTTTGAACTACCCAATAATCTTAAAAATTGAAACTCTTCTAAACAATCTTTGGCTTTATAGTCTTACGAAGGCGCTTGTTGAGGAAATGATAACTATAACTTTACCATACTTACCGCTCTTATTTTCTAATGTTGCGTTTGGACATCCGTATTTACAAAAATCGACGTTTATACACACAAAATAATTTCAAAATTCTTTTAAAAATATTGGGGGTCGTTGAATTGCAATGAGTTTTTCCATTTATCATTAGTAAATAGTCTTAATTTAATAACGCTATCACTTGACCATTGCAAATTAATACAGAAATTTTAAAGATTTAAAACTTGGTAAATTACTAGAATTCAAATTTTAAAAAGATGAAAACAGTTCTTGTAAAAAATTCATTATTCATCGAAAATAAAAAAAAAAATAGCTAAAATTTCCCAGACTAATTTACCTTCTGACACAAGAAAAAATAATTTTTAACCCAAATTTCGAATAATATATATATATATATATATATATATATTTTTTAATCAAGATCATTTAGTCTTTTCTCTTAACAGATGTTGACGATAAAACATTGTTTTTATTAAATTTGGGCCATTTTTTCATGTATACTTATTTTTTACTGAATATTTGAACATAATAGAACCTTTAAAATTTAGATTAATTTTTGTTATAAATTCTCAGACGCAGTTTCATATGTTTGGGTGTTATTAAAATCTTAATAGCGTTTTTGTTTTTTTTGTTTTTTTTTTTTTTTTAAGCACTGATATTCAAAAAAAACCTAAAACGATTACTTGGTTACTTATTTTAACGCCTCATTTTACTTAGAATTATTACCAAATGACGTAGACAATAATCGGTGGATTATTTAAATAAATTAGCCATATAATCGTTTTAAGTAATGCGGTTAATTAAAATAAGTGCAGCGTAATTCGTCACGGGAAAAAATTGCCGAGGGAACATGCAATAATAGTGGTGTCAAGGGAAAAACTGACTTTGTGTGTGTTTTTTTTTTTTTTTTATATTTTCGGGTAGCAATTCGATGCAAGAAAAAATTTAAAAATTAGATTTTAGAACAAAAAGTGTGAGGTGTGTAGAAAAACAAATTTTTGATGAATAAATAAGATTCTTGCGTTTCTTGGTTACACATCTACTTTGTTAAGCTCTTCAAAGAAAACTCGGTACAAGACCTCACTAGGAATGGGTGGGGCAGATCACGATTCCTAATCGTTTTTCCATTGCAACTACCTGTGATTGTGTCTTTCTACGCACTCGTCTTTTTTTCTTTTTTTTTTTTTTCCATTTTTCTCTTTTTTTTTCTTTTTTTTTTCCATTTTTCTCTTTTTTTTCTTTTTTTTTTACCTACCTACCTCATCCCATCTCCTCTTCTCGACACCCCTACAGTGTCGGTGCGACGAATTCTCTGCCCACAATTCTCAGCTTACTTGTCAGTTCAGCCCCTCATTCCTCTCGCCCTCTCTTCTTTTATCTTTTTCTTACCCACCCGGATTTTCTCATTGAAGAATTATGGCAATTATGTATGAATTTCTTTCTTTTTTTTTTTTTTTTTTTTCTCTTTTTCTCTCTTTCTCTTTCTCTTTCTCTCTCTTTCTCTCTCAGCTTCCATCCCCTCTGACCTCCTTACCCCAACTCTTCTCCCCTATACAGGTTACCCCACTCTTTCTTCGAGTACGGAGCCATCTATTTCGCTTGTCGGTGCCTGGTGCTTGTTGTGGAAGGGGAAAGGTGTATTAACCTATTTATACTTAGCTCGCTTTCTCTGTCATTGTGCATTTTATTTTATAGTATACTAGTGTGTATTAGTACGGTTAAACTAGAAGACATTTTTTTTTCTTTTTTTTTGTAAGCGACATCTATTTTCTCTGACCCGAATATTTTGTTCCTGTTTCCTTTTACATCTTTTTTTTTCTTCTTTTCTTTTCTTTCTTTCTTCACAAAAGATGGAACTTCATTCTTCAGTATTTTTTTTTTTTTTACTCGTAAACCAAAATAAAGTAAAGGACGACAATAAGCTATTCTACAATTTTATTGACGATGTTTTCTGAATTGAATAATCCAGAACTTTTATCTATGCAATTAAGTTTTCTTTTATACATATCTTATCATTGAATATAAGTGTGGAAAATTTTAGGAATGTTTGTTTTGTATTTTTTTTGTTTTTTTAATTCGGTTTTACACCTTCCTTTTATGGAAACAAAGAGTGTAGAAACTGTCTGTAGTGAATATTGTCGCCAATTCTTTTTCGGCCAATTCATCAGCCATTTTTAAGGGCTTGTTAGTATATTTTCCTGTATTTATGTTCTAAGTTGTATTCTGTAATAGTAGTAGTAGTAATATTGTAAATCATGCTTAATAGTAGTTTTTTTTTGTTTGTTTTTTTTACTCCTGTTCACTCAATACAAGGCCCAGGAGCCACTCAAGGTAGACTGTTGTGTGGAGTTATATCGTCATAGAAAAGGCCAAGCGTTTAGGAGTGTAGAGCTGAGGTAGAAGTAAATCAGAAACCCGGCCCTGAACCGGAAACAAGAGATAAAAATATTCCCCTATTCAAAAGAAAAGAAAAAAAGCGGAAGTGTGTGAACCGGATAAGCAAACCTATCCCCCTTCTATTAATTAATAATGTAAGGTTTGGGTTGTCTTCAAAAAACCGCCAACACGCCTTTTCCATTTTCAAATAGGGTATGGTTAAGAAGAAGAGTAAGACTTATAATTTCTTTACGTAAGCCTTAGTGGATTTACGTGCTTAAGTAGATATCCTTTTTTTTTTCTTTTTTTAACAATGTAAACTTACTTTATACCGGCTTGTGCATTCGAGAGTCTTCATACATATCTGAAAGATAACGTACCTTCCAGGACGGTTTATACCTGCTTCCTCTTACAGCTGGGAAAACCTTTCAAAATCAAGCCGGATACAGTTACCTTAGTTAAGAAATGTACATCTCTTGTTAGGATGCTTTTTTGCTGTAAAAGCTTTCTGTTGCTGTGCAGCAGACGTGGCGGTGGTCTCTCCTATATTATATATACTAAATATAACGTTTTAAAGTAATAAAAAAAAAAATGTGGGTTACCCCACTTGGCTCTGTCAAAAACGCCCGTGAGGTGGTGCTATTTAAAAGTCGATAAAGAAAAAAGGCAAAGATATTCACTTTCCTCTTACTTTCAGGTGTAACCGAACGTAGATAAACAATGCTGCCGCTGGGGCGCGTTCGCTTCTTTGGTCCTCTATTGACTTTTGAACTTTGTCACATATGCGCATATATCTGTCACGCACACTTACACACACACAAACACATACTTGTTATATCTAGTTTTTAATGTCTTTCATTTCATTTGTGTACACATGCAATTGATTTTATTAATGCATGCTTATAATTGCCCTTTGTTTTAAATTCATTGTTTTTGTTTCTTTTCTTTTTTTACCGGACTCACATGAGTCCGCCAATATTGTTTCCGGGACAAATGTTCCAGGAGCCCATAAATATTTACTATAAAATGTAGACACACTCGCTGTCATCAATGGCATAAAATCCCACAACTTATTTTTGTCCGAACATCATAGAAACCCAAAACAGATGATAAATAAAGTTAATTCTTTAGAAAATTACTTTTTTGGGGGGTGCGAAAATTATATATACAATCTTGGGTGTCCGTTTAGCTTACATTTTGTTCTATTTATAGGGAAATAGAACGTTTGTGGACATAGAAACCAATACTAAATAGACTGTCAGAATATGCGATATCTCGAAAAAAAAAATGAACCCAGCATAGCACATAACAAAATAAATACATATAATCATAACATTGTTATCAATAAGCATTCTTTGATAGTTACTCATGAAAGTATTCAGTGGACAAATTTATCTTCCGTTCAGAAAAATGTCCCGAAATACTTTTTTTTTTATGGCTTATCAACCTTATGCAGGTTATTAAAATCCAGCAAATGCTTTTAGATTATAATTATTTTTTTATTTTTTTTCGTGAGGAAGGGAGATAATGATTTTACTTGTATAAGCCTAGAATTGGAAATCTCTCCGATTTCCAATTTAGAACCTATATTCATTACACCCACCCATTTACTCTTGCATCATCTGATATTTCCAAGCGGTCACCCATGTAGGTACTTGCTAGGCTCGACGTTGCTTAACTTCGGTGATCGTACGAGAATCGGCGTTTGTGGCCGTAAGACCCGAAGAAGAAATAACAAAAATAAACAATGGCACATTAAACATCGGCTGTTGTTGTTGTTTGTTTTTTTTATAAAAAAACAAAAAACAAAAACAGTGTGCATCAGTGTGCATTCTCCTAAAATAATATTAACAGAACCAGGTACGTTCCCTTATTAGAATCGACAAATGGCTCTTACCATAATAACGGAATGTCTCATTTAAATTTGGTTAAGCTACATATCCGGTATTGTGCGTGAAAGAATCTTATGGTTGCAAACTCTGTACTGTCGTACATATGCAAGTAGACTACGAGATTTAGTCTGACACAAGACTACATATTCTTGATACCGCGTAAGATTCTAATGACATGACGACTGTTTACAGCTCACATGGCCTTGGAGGATAAAATCAGTTGACTAAATGAAATTGCTAAACACGCGTAGTGCTAATAATTTCAGTAGCAAAGAATGAATTCAGTAAGCAACTATATTCAATGTCATTACAAATTAACGGTAGACGAAATAGTAACATTAATTTAATTATGGTGATCCGATTTTCTATGAGGCCTGAAATGTACTTTTCAAAATATTTTCATGAGATTGCATCACTATTTTGAGAATACCGAACATGTGAATAACGAAGTTTTAGAGAAAATAGCGGGGGATGGCAAGAAAACTTATACTTATCAGGAAGAAATAGTTGAAATTTTTAAGGCACATAATGAGGAAAGGGGGCTTGGAAAATATGATGCTCACAGAACAGATTAAATAAAGGGGATAGAGGAAAACGACGCATAACATAGTGAGCTTCAGCGACTGTATGGTGGAACAAGGTTTAGGAGAAATAACAAAGATCAAATTTATTAAGAGCTACGAAGGACAGGAAAAGGCGGCAAACCCTGATCATATACGTCCTGAATGTATATTGCAGTCTTCCTTATGACATTTAGTCAACTGTTTTATTTAAGTCGTTGTTTATCTCTATGACATTGTCCGATAAACGGCAGTCAAACCTTTTCGTTCAGCGCAAGTCTTAATTTGTTGCTCTAGAAGCAAAACTCGAGCTGTAACTGGCCTTGTGCCAAACTGCTAGATTTAGCCAGTCCTGATAAATCGATGCGCCAACCCATTTAAAGCGAGCTTTGTTCGTTTTATTGCCAAAATTTAGGATCTGTGCGTTATTTGGCCAGAGCAAACTTTTTTTTTTCCCAAATACCAGTGGCGATGTTTTTACAATCTTGATGTCTTGACATATATACACTTTGCTGCTGCTTCCCCACCCCGTAGGGTGAAGGAAAGAAAGTAAAAAGGACGGCTACTGTGAAGGCTGGTGACGTCTTTAGAAAATAAATATCAAGTGGTCACCATTTTAAAGGAAAAAAAAAACTGCTTGCATGCCTACACGTGTGTGTTTGTGTGACTGTCTCACTCTCTAACTAAAGTGACACCTGAGTCTGACCTGGGTTACCAATTGTTACCTGGTTGCTGTAGTAACTGAATCCAGCGAAAAGGATACGGATGGTGGGCGGAGGGGTGTAAAGTGTTGGCGGTAGGAATAGCCTATGTGTTAAGGGTGGGGTTCGCGGTATGCGCTGTCCCGGCTTGTTTCTTATCTCAAACAAGCCCAAATAAATAAATGCATTCAGGTCAACTTCACTTGCCTGCTTCGCTTTCAAACAAATGGGACTTCTTTTTTTCTTCTTCTTTCCTCTCTTCAAGAAAACGTCGTCGGGATACTTAAGTTGTGTATTTTAATTAAACCTTTTTAACTAGCTCTTGCTTGAACGGACCTGCGTGTTATATTCGACAAAAATCTTTGCTTCGATATTCAAACAGAACGATCTCAAATGTACCCAGATGTAATGACAAATAAAAAAGGATTTCAGTTTATTTATAATTTATATAAGGTAGATGGAAAGAATCGAAAACAATTGAATTAGTGTAATTAAAACAAAACAAAAAAAAAAACGCGCGTCTTCTTGTAAAGGACAACGAGTATTGTAAGATTGTTTTTCCTCTAAAAAATAGACTGGCTCATACGTAATAATATCAGTTACTGTGCTACTAGTGAAATGTATGAATTTTCAAACTGAAAAAATAAAAATACAATCTAGTTAGTAGTTACATCCCTTCGTAAAACTATTTTTCTATGAATTCTGAATCCGAAATATCTGATACGTCTATTTGACGTGTGTGTTTTACAGTAAGTTTCAACCTGTACAAGGCCACTCGGGATTGAGGGTTACGCTAAGAGACGGTTCATATGGACAGGAGAGGAAGATAACGGTTAACTTTAAACAGGTTAAGAGTGTAGTGGTGTAGTGATCGGGGGAAAACATCCTCTTGGGAGTCTGTTCCACGGAGCAGTGGTTCGGGGGGGGGAGAAGCCGTTCAAGTGGAACTTACATTTTTTTGTCGATGGAATACAGAGAGAATGGATGTGGTTTGCTACTATGTAATTGGCATGGCGGAACCAAGGAATGTATTTCGCCCGAGCACTTTCCATGGACGTAGCGATAGAGCAGTAAGAGGCTTGTGAGAGAGAGAGGTTGGAAGATGGAAAATTCTTCTTCTCCAACAAGGACTCGGAGACGCTTTTGAACGCTGTCATGACTAGAAAATGTGGTCTGGGCAGCTCCTGCCTAAATATGACAACAGTATTCCATTATAAAGGTAAAAGGTAGCAAGAGGAGCGGTACCAGGGAGCCTATTATTTTACCTACATCTTTAGCGATAGGTCGTATACAAGGGTTCCACTTGAGGTCGGGTGTGAGTTTGAGGCCCAATATTCTCTCAAGGCACGGTCGGTGCCTCCTCAAGGGGCATAAAAACTGTTCTAAATGTCTTCTTTCCACTGACTTAGGCTTACTACCACATCACGTTGAAACACCGATCCGGTCAACGAAGTTAACGTCGAGCCTGGTCAGTACCTAGATGGGTAAGAGCGTGGGGGGGAAAACCAAGTGCTGTAAGATTGGATGTGTGGGTGGTGTAATTGATAATGGCTTGAAATTATCAATCGGAGAGCCGAGTTCCAATTCCTGTTAGGTTCGTTTTATTGACTTACGCCCAAAGAGCCTTGGGAAAGGTATGAATCCATCGCTTCACCACCCCCACACAGCTATGTGTCAATTAGTAAGACTTGTATCACTAAAAAAACGCTCATCAGGGTTATATGTAAGGTATGCTGGTGCTTTTAAGAAAGGTGTGAATCCATCTCTCCCTGCAGCTATGGGTTAAATAGAATAGATTCGGGTTCTTCACGTTTGGTTGGTAACCAGTCTCAGGACAATTCAGAATCTTAGTTAACCTTAGCGAAGCACATACTATGCAGCTAAAGAAAAGGATCATGCAGTTAACATATATATATATATATATATATATATATATATATATATATATATAATGTGTGTGTGTCTGTGTGCACACTAGCAAAAGTCTCTCTTGCACCAAACGCAAGTGCCCTCTGGAATAGTCATGCTAGTAGGGAGGTAGTTGATTTAATCGTAAGTACTTGTATTATATAATACCCTCCCCAATACACATTTTCTATGGTTTTACTGGGGGTTGGTCACACTGACTTAAAATGCGTGTGCCACTCAAAAATTGTTGTTCGACCGGAAGACTCTTAGCCAAAAGCTTGAAAGAAATATTTCGGATTGGGGGTGGTGGGGAGCTCTGTGGCAGATTTGCAGCGCGTCACACAAAATTTAATGTGGTCATGACGTTTGAATATATGTTAGCCACCGTACAGATCGCAGGGCTGTTCTAATTCAAGTTACAAAACCTAAGCGCTATATATTGTGCTGGTCTTATTGGCAGACTGACTCACGATGCGAGGTACCAAGTAGTGTTAGGTGTGCGCGCATTTCAGTTGAACAATACGGCAACTTTCTGATAAAACTTCACATGTTCATGCAGAAAAACAAATTAACGTGGGCAGAAATGTTCCCTTGGGGATGCTATGAACTAATGGAGGTAGTAAGTGGCCAAGGATGATTAGGAGTGTGCTGTAAGAGGATTTCAATAAAAATTTTATATACATATTCGTTTACCTGTTTTTCTCTCTCTCTCTCTCACACTCTCACTCACATACACACGCACACACGTTCTCTCTCTTATATACCCCCGCTCTCTCTCTATCTCTCTCTCATATATATATATATATATATATACACACACACCCCCTGTTCTCGCTCTATCTCTCTCTCATATATATACACACCCCCATTCTATCTCTATATATATATATATATATATATATATATATATATATACACACATACACCCATTTTCTCTCTCTCATATATATATATATATATATATATATATATATATATACACACCCACACATATATATATATATATATATATATATATATATATATATATATATATATATATATATACTCACACACATCCCCTTCTCTCTCTCTCTCTCACTCACACACATATCCATTCTCTCTCTCGCACACGCAATTTAAGACAATACCAATAAATTATTTGCAAAAAAAACAGTGCCAAATAAAGTGCCCAATGCAATTTCAAATAAAAAAATAAATAAATAAATACAGATCAATTTAAAACCTGAGATTTAATAGGTAAACTAACCTTTCTGCTACTGCTGTTTCACTACCTTTCGTGTCTTCCGGAAAGTTTAGCTTTACTGCCTGAAGACTCCATAGGTGGTGAAACCACAGTAGCAGAAAAGTTAGTTTTCCTATGAAATTTTATCTCTTATAATATGTTAGAATCTAATATGGATCAGAATCTGATACAATAAGATGGAGAACTATTAGGAAACACTTATCAATCTAACGTGTTTCACTTTTATTAAAGCTTCTCTGATGTTCCATTTTTAATGAAGGGGTCACTAGCCTGTGCAAATATCTGGAGACAAAATACTTTAAGAACTACTGACTTGGCATAAAACATTAAAATACAGGTGTACAATGTCTTCAAGGTTGTTCACATTTAAGAAACGATCAAATGATCATAAATTCGGCTTCTTACAAACCTGCATGACATGTCAGTATATTCTGCTGGTTTCACCATTTCTTTTTTCCTCACTTATTTAACGAAGCTACTGCAAACCCATAGATATTTTTCTTAATTTCAGTGTATTTTTTTTTTATTCATTCCCTCCATCATAAACTCACATTAAAATGGCATAAAATAAATTGTTTTATTTAGTATTAAAATCCATGTGTTGTGTATGCTGAATTGATTAAATGGACACCCTCCCATCTTCTCATAAAAATGGACACCCTCCCATCTTCTCATAAAAATGGACACCCTCCCATCTTCTCATAAAAATGGACACCCTCCCATCTTCTCATAAAAATGGACAGGCTTCCCCCTTCTTCTGACGAAAATGGACAGGCTTCCCCCTTCTTCTGACGAAAATGGACAGGCTTCCCCCTTCTTCTGACGAAAATGGACAGGCTTCCCCCTTCTTCTGACAAAAATGGACAGGCTTCCCCCTTCTTCTGACAAAAATGGACACCCTTCCCCCTTCTTCTGACAAAAATGGACACCCTTCCCCATTCTCATAAAAAAATCAGTAAATGTCAGCCTTCTAAATATGAGAATAAATTCACCTTTCTCCACTTTGTCACTTCTGTTTATCACATTGTTCTATTCTTCGGTTTCAGTAAAATTCGTGAGGTGGATATAAAGTAAGTATGTGTACGTGCACATACACATGATTTCTGGTCTATTCCTCAAATTTGTTATTGTAACTTTATATAGATGTTATCATTTGTGACAACTTCTTGAATTGTGATTTTCTTCAACACAAATTTCTAGCATCACCCATATATTGGCATGCAAAGTTCTGTGTTAACTTTGAGCTTGTGTCAAGCCCTCCTATCACGAGGAGTTGGATAGGTTATTGGCCTTTCAACCAAACTATTAGTAATATCAGAATTATTACCTGAGCAGTCTGGTAAAACACAATGCTGACATTGTGTACTTGTTGTTTCCCTCCAACACCTTAGACTCTTTGGCTCCTTTTTAAATGATTAAAGAGAAGAAAAAGTTTACAATACATAGAGATCAGGTCAAGGTTTTTTTTTTCTGTTTTTATTTACTTTAGTAGAAAGGAATCTAATTTTCTAACACTACAACAAACTGCCTACTTGCCAATTTTTCTGGGAAAATATGATTTCAGTATTTTGGGGCACTAGTGAGTGGTCTTTGACAGGTTTAATCAACATTCTCCTTCCAGCACACACATACTTAAAAAATTAGATCCATCAAATTTTTTTAGTTTTTTTTTTTTTTTATTTAAATAATATAGCATTCATTAGTTTTTTTTTTTGTTTTTTTTTTTAATAAAGCATTAAGAGGTCATTTGATAATTTCCTGGGGATAAGGTTGAAACCAAGGTACCAAATTCAAATGATCTCCTGAATTTCAAAGCTAAAAGCTCTACATGATATTTTTTTTCTTTTTTACACATGTATTGAGTACTTTTAATACCACAGTTTCCTTTGTCTGATTCAACTCTATTAACCTTATATATATATATATATATATATATATATATACTGTCCACCAAAAAATGTTTACACACTTCAGGAAAGGAAAAACGTGTATAGATATTGTAATACTAAATTTATTTTAAAAAAATCATGAGATTGATAAAAGTTACCTTTGGACTCTACAATCAGAAGAGATGCTCAAAATGGTAGCTCCATTTTATTATTTGTCAAAGTGCCCAGGTTACACATGCATTTACAATTTTTTTGTCTAAGCACCACCAATATAGTCTGTTTTCTGTGATGCACAACATCTTTTACGGCCCACCCCCCATAGGTAAAAGTCTGCAGGTGTTAAATCAGGAGAAAGTGTCCCCCATAGTGAACAGTGTTAATGCAATTTGATAAAAGTACAAAAGACAAGTTTTGTTTACTTTCCTGAAGTATGTAGACATTTTTTTAGTGGTCCCTATATATATATATATATATATATATATATATATATAAGATGTGCTATATTTATGGGATAAAGTGCTCAATATCAGAGATAGTGTGTGTAAATATAAAAGTGAACATAGAAGTCAACACTTAGAGGTGACAGTCTGTTTCATGCTAGATGCAATTGTCAGACCACAAGTGTAGTTATTTTCTGAAATTTTTGCTGAAAAATAACAGCACTCATGGCCTGACAATTACATCTAGCATGAAACACTGTTGCCTCTAAGTGTTGACTTCTATGTTCACTTATATATATATATATATATATATATATATATATATATATATATAATTTTTTTTTTTTTTTTTTTGTCTCCGCACTGGTTGCACTACACTGAGTTTATGCAATCATTACATGAAAGTCAAAGTTGTGATTTATTTTCTATTATTATTATTATTATTATTTACTTATTATTAATATAAAATATCTAATTTATTGGGATGTTTTGAGTGAGAGTGAAAAAAATTTAAGTTGTGGTTGTAGGTAGACAGATAAAAGTTGGTGATATAATAAAGTGTGTTTATAGATGGCAAAATATTTATCAGTACTTGCTCTAAGTATTTTCCATGTAATAAATTATTTTCCAATCACTGCAGCATTTATTAAATTGAAGTTATAGCCTATTTTGTTTGTGTGTTGCAAGTGGGTTTAAGTTTGTCCTAATGTAGGTCTCTTGTGCATGCAGATTTTTAAATTTCTAGCTTTTTTGCCCATGTAACCTTTTCCGACAATGCAGGCTATTTATATCATAAATTGTAGCATTTGATGTGTTGTTGGATCTTTTTAATTATATGTGTGATTGTTTTAGAGGTGGTTATAAAGAACTTTGTTAGGGATAACTAGTTTGTTTGCAAATTGTGTTCATAGAATACCTTGGAGGAATGAGAAATACATTGAACAAACATTTAGACTTCATTACCCACATTTCATCCTCTGTGCTAAAAAAACAGGCTTACAAAGGTCACAAGGTAAAATAAAAAAAAAAAAACATAGGCACCACCAACAACACAAAATTTATAATCCTACTCCCCAACAGTCTAACACAATTAGAAAACAAACTAGTTCTCTTCCCTCTAGTAAGGCTAGTAAGAATTCAGTCTTGTTTGCTGTTAATTGATCTTGTGCCAAGCTAGAATGTGCCAAAATTCTTTCCCATTCTTCAAAGGAAAATTTTTTTTTTTTTTTAATTTCTAATAATATTTGTGCAGAACTGTTTGATAATTATTTCATAACTTATTGATTTTCTTGAAAAATTAATATTCATATTCAAATTATTAAGAAAAACACCAATAAAACATTTCAAAGCTGGATGGACAGGCCAATCATTTCATTCCAGAATTATTTGCATTTTAGCCAGGATTAAACTGTGCCAAATTTTTTACTGACACTGATTTGAAGCTGAACTAAGCAACTTTATATTTTCATTAATGGCAATTGAACTAGATTGCAACTATCCAGAACTTTGAATATTTGTCTCTCTCTCATTGCTGGTTGTTTTGAACTTTTTATTTTACCTCTCTCTCTCACTCTCACTCACTCACTCACACACACACACGTGTGTGTGTATATGTATATATATATATATATATATATAATATATGAGAGAGAGAGGAAGTAAATGAGTAACTACCGACGCCAAGGTTTGAACATGACACTCTGGACTTTCCACCAGGTGTATAAATAGTGTCAGGCTGCAGTGGAACTATACCATTGAATTAGTATAAATTATTGTGCATTGATGATTTTGATTTAGGATTTACTGGACGTTAAGCCGAGCCATGCTACTAACAAGGTATTCACTGAAATGATTAATTATCTTTGGTTGACTTTTACTTTAAGTATTTATTTGCAGTTATAATTAAATACTGTTTTATCTTAACATTGTTAATGGCCACCGTACATCACAAAATATATACATTCCAGCTATGGGTAAATAGCAGGACAGACTGGGTTCTATAGCCTTGGATGGCAACTGGTCTAGGAGAAGGATAACACCGAATTCAAAACTTGCGGAGGGTCATTTGGGGACCTTGTGGCACGTAGTGCACCAGGTCTCTGTATTCGGCCCTTCAAAAAGTGTGGTTGGTTCTGCACAAAGCCTTTGCTACTACAATCAATTCATATGTGCTGGTGTCTGACTGTCAGTTCCTAGGAACTGAGCTGCTTGACACTAATACGACAAGAGTCCACCATATAAATAATCTCTTATTTACCATATATACTTATGTATATGCTGATGTTGTGTATAGTGTGAACCCTGAAATTTTTACATGAATTTGAACCTCCTCCAGAAAAAAAAAACAAAAAAAAAACACTAAAAAATGCATGATTATTAAAAAATTCTCTTCAAAAACAAATTTAGCTGTCTAAAAGAAAAAAAACAATGATTATAAAAACTTGCACTATACTCAAGTATATACAGTATAAACCGGTTGTCTTATCTGATTTTTTTTAAACTGCAAAGTAATTTTTCAAAGCCAAGTTAAAATCTAATGAATCTACAGAGAAGTTGTGATGAGTTGTTCTGGAGATAATGACAAATGAGAAAATTTTTATTTAAAGGCTGACGTAGATGCATCAACACTCACATGTTTGTGTAAAATGTTGTTTCTCAAAAGCTTTTCATAGCTAGTATTTAAACCAATGATTCCCAACATGGGTCACATGCCCCACTGGTGGGACATGGTAATATTTTGGTGGGCATGTGTAGAATGTTCACCTTTCAGCTTACTATACCAACATGAGCTCAAATTTTTCATATTTCTGCCTTTCAGTTCTCTATAGGTTTTGAAACTATATATTTAACTGTCTTTTTTGTTTTTAATTTTTCTCTTTCATGGATGCCATGGTCTTTGGAGTCTTGTTTAGAGACCAAGTTAATGGCCTTTTAAACGTCTACTAAAATATGAGTATCCACTAAAAAAAAAAAAAACGCTTAAGTGATAAAATGTATATAATTATAAAATCTCTTATCTATAAACCAGTTGTCTTATCTGACTTTTTTAAACTGCAAAGTAATTTTTCAAAGCCAAATTAAAATCTAATGAATCTACAGCTGTGACGAGTTGTTCTGTTGATAATGACGATTAACAAAATTTTATTTAAAGGTTGTCATAGATGGATTAACTCTCCCATGCCTATGTAAGATGTCGTTTCTCAAAAGTTTTTCATAAGTAGTATTTAATCTTATTATTTCTGTCCCATAATAATTGTTCCTTTTGGTGTTTAAAATTTGTATACAAAAAAAGCAGCTCTTCTGTGACAGATTTATAACAATGAGCTGAAAGAAACGTCAAACTCTCCACAGATCTGAATACAAAGATAACATTGAACTAGGATATAAACTAAAACTTTAATACAAATTTTATCTGTTAATCTTTAAGTGAAAGATGCAATCTTAACAAAATGTCTGTCAAAATATTCAAAACACAAAAAAAAAAAAGAAGGCTTGGCAAATTTAATACTACCAGAATGCAGAAATTGCAAGAGAAGTGGGTAGCCTAGATAACAAATTTGAGCAAAGAGATAAAGGTATAGCTATCATGGACTAAGTGTTGCCAAGTCCAACAGAAGGAAGCTGTAGAAAAACATGTCCTTAAAAGACATGGCGCACAAAGATTGAGTTTGTATATTAAACACTTTCAACTGGCAAATTCAAATACCTTTCAAGAAGGGATGTACAAATGGTGTAAGGGTTATAAGTGCAACAAACTGGAATTCACAAGCTGGGTTCAAATTTTAGCTGAGTGGACACAGTTTATCTTCACTTTGTACTAACGCCCTTGGAGAAGGCACAAATCAACTTCTCTACCCCCACCCAAATTATTGCTAAAATAAGGCAGACTTGGCTCTCTGGCCTTGGTAGGGTAACTAATAGTGAACAATTTTCAATTAGAAAAAAAATTCAAAACAGAAAGCAACAGGAAAGCAATCTGATTTCACCAGGTAGTCAGATAAAAGAAAAAGATGTTATGGAGAGCTATGATCAGTCAAGAGGCAAAACTGTTCTGTCTGTGCCATCTGTAATAAAACTAAGAATTTCACACAGCTTTCACCAATCATCTGAAACTGTAGTTTCAGATCTGACAAAATGTATTTCAAATACACCACAATTAGTTGAAGTAAGCTGTAATATAATCTTAGCCTTTACTGTCATACTTTGCTATTTTTCCAGTTTAAATCTTTGCTTATATGTATCCTGACTAACAAAAGAGGGTCCACTTTAGAAGATTATGTAGCGCCAATTTATTATAATCTATTAATAAAAACTTAGCATTTTTATTTTAGCCAAACTTGTCATTAATGTTTGTTAGCTTTGTCTAACAAAATGTTTTAATAGTTAAAACTTTGCATCTTGGACAGTGAAAGTAGCTTGTGAAATCCTGCATTACAAGTGGACTTAAATAAAGTTAAAGAAAATAAATTTCCACTTTTTTTTCAATTTTTTTTTTACTCTTTCCAAATAATATTGATTATTGATTTAACTTGATCTGTATTCAAAGAATTTGAAGATTATAGGACAACTTAGATTTTAAACTGGGCTGAAACACTGACCATGAGCAATGGCAAAATATAGGCAACTATGTTGACCACTAAGTCTGTATTAACTTTTTTTTTTTTTTTTTTTACATATCTGTGGTTCATTTTTTGTTTTTTTTGTTTGTTTTTTTTCCTCTACTTTTTCTTTTTTTTCTCTTCTGTTTTGTGTGTGTGTGTTCTTTTTTTGTTTTCTTGTGTATGTGTTTTTTGCTTTTCGTGTACGTGTTTTCTGACTTTTGGGTGTTTCTTTTGTGTTTTGGTTGTGTGTTTTTTGTTTTTAATCTCCTCATATCTGGCATGAAGCTGCTTCGATCAACTCTGGACAAAGCCCTCATTTTCTAAAGCATTTGGCTTCCTCCCAATTTGTTTTAAATATTTAATCTAGTTTGGCACAAGGCCACAATGGGAGGATCTTGAGAGGTCTAACCCTGGGAACCATCAATTTAACTAATACTAAAGATAATTTCCACAACTTTGTATGGTATAAGGCCACATTAATGGGTCATCCAGTAAGAATTGCCCAGTGGTAGGCAATTCTCTTTCACAAGAACAACACACAAATTGTTAAACAAAAAAAGAGGATTTCTTGGTTAATATCTTATGCAGACTGTTTTGCTTAGTATAGTGAGCTTGATGCTCACTGGGCTCTCCAAAACCAAATCTTTGTCATTGTTTGCAACTAAGCATCATTGAGTAACTTGCTACCTACTGTAGCATAGTAGCTAACAAGCTCATTTTGTAAGTCAGATATTCCCACTGGCTTTATGTCAGACTTGAGTAGATTTAGTAAATAACTCATCTTGGCATGTGAGATCTGTGCTGTCATTTATACTAAGCTTAGCTTAGTTTTGATACAAGGTCAAAAGTATAGAGCACTCAGTGAAGTAAAGGTCAACCAGACTAGCTCATTAACCACTACCCCATACAGAGGCAATTGGTACTGTTGACAGTTTATCACTCCTGCAGTGTTTTAGAAATATTCATAACTACACAAAATTTGACAAAGGAAATTATTTGGTTATTTAATGCAATGTTAAATTTACCCATTTTTTTCATTTTGTACTTGCCCTACTATTTAACCCATAGATGGGTAGGGGTAGAAAAGAGATGGGTTCATGCCTTTCCTAAAGGCATTCGTGTGAAAGTGAACACAATAGGCTAGACTAGAATTTGAACTTTTTTCTCTGATTACACTTCCTACAGCAATATGCTACTGCACTGAGGGAATTTTGTTTGTTGATTTGGTGGGGGAGGGGGGTTTGCACATGTGAATAATCACAATAAATACAGTTTGTATTTGTCTTTTTTAATTTGGATCTGAACGTCACAAGTCTTTGTAGTCAAATATTGTATGTCATTCTTTAGGGAGAAATTTTCTCATTTCAAAAATTGAAAAACACACCAAGAGAACATCTGTCAGTTTTTCAAATGACACTGATGAAATGTAAATTCTTCCAATTTTTTTTTTTTTTTTTTTTTTATTGTTTGCTTTGTGTTATCAGCCAGTTTTCCTTATATTTAGATAACTAAAAGACCCTAAAGTGATCCCAATAAACAGTTCACGTATTTTGATTTTAAAATCAGAATATATTATATTTGATGAGCAATTTGGTTGTTGAATAATTGTATGTTGAATGAAGGCATTTTGATTGGATAAAAAAAAAAAGAAACTAAAGATCATTTGTTTCTTGTTTCCATTCTTCCAATGTGTTCACTTAAACACCAAATGTTAAACAGGTGCCAGATTCCATCATCTCATGTTTAGGAAGATTAAGAAAAGAAAAATAAAGTCTTCCTTTTTGTTTTTGTTTAGTTTCAGAATAAGATTATGAAACGTTCTTAACCAATTTTTTTTTTCTTGTTTTTTGTAGGTAAGTTCGCAATTTCAATTCAAAACAGATGGCGGTAAGCTTTATTTTATTTATAATATTTTTTAACAATTTATTTTATTTTTATGTCCTTTTCTTTAAAGAATCTAATCCAAACAAAACGAGCATTCATCTTTGAATAGAATTACTTCTACTTTACTTCCAACCAAATGGATTCTTTTTTTCTTCTTTCCAGTGCTTCCAAAATCAGAATTCTAAGAATTTTTCAGGCTCATAGCCACCTCTTGATTGTGCCATTTCACCATTGCTGTTTATTTTCCATCATCTGCACCCAAGGTTTCTTAAGATTGCTCAAATTATTAATTGGTAGCTTAAGTGAGTTGGTTTGTCTTAATCATTTAATCCCAAGCAAGGCAATAAAGCTACTAAGACAGAACATGTGAGACTATGAGAGAAAGAAAAACATTAAGAGAGAAAAAAAAGAATAGAATTAGGAAGGCAGAAGATAATAATTGACATTGCATTTAAATTTTTGAAGATCAAAGTTGGCTGGGAAGCAAGAAGGTGGAAGAGTTCCACAGGTGAGTGACAAAAATGTTAACATAGAACTGATTTCAGCTGTAAAATGATGAGACCTAGCTGCCAATCTAGCACTGTGTTTAAACTTCCTTCTTTGGTAACTCAACTTTATGAATTTATCAGAACAATTACCATGAAAGTATTTCTAGAAAAGGCATGGAGGAAGCTACAATACAGCAGTTGGAAGTTAACTAAAGTTGAGATGCCAGGTCAGAGCCAATAGCATTGCAAATTCTTTGTATTTTATCAAGAATTTCTAAATACATAAATAGCAGACAAGATGTAGCTGCAATATTGAATACTCTAGAGAAATGGTAGAATTGTAAGATTGACTCTAGTGAGAAAACTTATCACATGACATAGTGAACTAAGTTTGCAACCAACAGACAAAGCAATTGATTCAATATAATCTTTCCACTTGTCATTGGAAAACGTGAGCCTAGAAAAACTCTCTCTCTCTGCATTTGTCACCTCTCTGTGTGTTTGCACTTGTCCCCACATGCTCTCTCTCTCTGTGTTTGCACTTGTCCCCCCCGGCTCTCTCTCTCTGTGTTTGCACTTGTCCCCCCCCGGGCTCTCTCTCTCTGTGTTTTGCACTTGTCCCCCCCCGGCTCTCACACTCTCTGTGTTTGCACTTGTCCCCCCCCCCTGGCCTCTCTCTCTGTGTTTGCACTTGTCCCCCCCTGGCTCTCTCTCTCTCTCTGTGTTTGCACTTGTCCCCCGGGGCCCTCTCTCTCTGTGTTTGCACTTGTCCCCCCCCCCCCTCTCTCTCTGTGTTTGCACTTGTCCCCCCCCCCTCTCTCTCTCTCTCTGTGTTTGCACTTGTCCCCCCCCCCCGGCTCTCTCTCTCTCTCTGTGTTTGCACTTGTCCCCCCCCTGGCCTCTCTCTCTCTGTGTTTGCACTTGTCCCCCCCCTCTCTCTCTCTCTCTCTCTGTGTTTGCACTTGTCCCCCCCGGCTCTCTCTCTCTCTGTGTTTGCACTTGTCCCCCCCTGGGCTCTCTCTCTCTCTGTGTTTGCACTTGTCCCCCCGGGCTCTCTCTCTGTGTTTGCACTTGTCCCCCCACACGCCTCATTGTGTGTTTGCTTGTGTCCCCCCCTCTGTTTGCACTTGTCCCCCATCTCTTATT
The DNA here is from genome assembly GCA_903632075.3 of Acanthosepion pharaonis. Taxonomy (NCBI): domain Eukaryota; kingdom Metazoa; phylum Mollusca; class Cephalopoda; order Sepiida; family Sepiidae; genus Acanthosepion; species Acanthosepion pharaonis. The sequence goes on along the minus strand of CAHIKZ030001369.1, from coordinate 4,022,323 downwards.
CTCTCTCTCCCTCTCTCTACTGGTGTCCCCCCACCTCTCACTCACTTTCTCTCTCTCTCTCTCTCTCATCCCCTACCACCTATGTCTCACTGCACCATTTCATGTTTGCGTATGATAATTAGATTTAAGGGACTAATTTTAATCAAGTAATGAATAATGATTTTTAAAAATGCATGAAACTTTACTGAATATTTTTTTTATTTTTTTTTTTTTTACCTGACTGCATATTTCAAAAATTCCCTAAAAACAAGAATTATAAAATTTGAATATTAGCAACAAATTAACTAAAAACTAAAACAAATTTAAGTCAGAGGAAAATAAATCATTGCATAGAATTGACTATTAACCAGTGTATTTATTTTTAGTTTTTGACAGGACAATTTATGGTAAAATTTAACATAATCCCCCACCTGTTAATAGCAGGTTGTCATTGTTTATGAACTGATTTTACTCTGAAGCATTACGTCCAATAATTTTCTTTCTCTTGTCATAAAGAAAAAAAATTACAGCATTTTGAAATGTTATGAGATATAACAAAGAGGAGGGGAAAGTAATCTATCAGATTGAGTTGGAAGCAATTTCCGTTTTGTAGGAACCAAATGTAATAACTGATGTATCCTCCTACCTATTAATCATACATGGCAGTTAAGATTGTTTCATTTTCTACGGCTTATCAACCCTTGGCAGGTTATTTAAAGTCGGAAAATATTTTTTAGATTGTAAAATCTTTTTTTTGTTTTAATGATACAGGTCTTAATAATTAACCCATAGCTTGGGATTAAGAGGTGGATTCACACCTTTCCCATGGGTATTTGTGTGTAAGTGAACCCAACAAATATAGGAACTCCAATGAACAATTCCAAGCCATTCTCCATTACACCACCCACACTTCCAAGCTTACAGCACCTGGTGTCCCCACTTAAGAATATGTTTGCAGTGTACTAACATACATCAACATGCACTACAATGCAAAAAGACAGTGGATTGTCAAAGATAAATCTCCACAAACCAACCCCAAAAGCTACGCTCCATGGAAGAAAGGTTATGTTGTGACAGTGATTGAATTGTTGCACTATTATTCATTTCAGTCAGTTATATGCCATGCATGATACATGCTTAGGTGATCATGTATCTTTCAATAGATGACTGACAAGGCAGATTTTTTTCCCATAGTAGGTTGCTATTTCTTTCTGTAGTAGACCAGTTGCCATCTAAGGCTATAGAACCCAGTCTGTCCTGCTATTTACCCATAGCTGGGGGGAGAAGAGGATTCATACCTTTCCCAAGGGTATTAGCACGTAAGTGAATGTGCATTAATGGTCAGGCTTTCTCCCCTAAAGTTACAAAGACTGTATCTGTCTATGTTTTTGACATGAGGTATTGTAATTATTTACATTGTTCAGATGGTTATCCTCATCTTTATTGCCATATTCACAATATTGCCTGCGGAATTTTACTCAATGGGTTATAAGAAGCTGCCTGAAGATATGATAGTAAATATATAAATTGAAGAAAATGTCATTGTGCTTTATTTTTCAAAATTCAGAAAAATCAATTTAATAAAAAAACTGAACTTTACGCATTGGCCACAATAACTTGTGGCTTTGTGCTAGCACAGCTATCGACAGTCCCCGTGTTCTGCCTACCCAATTTCACTCACGGAGTTTGGGTCAACCCATAGTATGGCCTTCAGGCACTTCCCAAAGGTGCTGCACACTGGGATCATCCCCCTCCAGACTGATAACATCAAGAAGTCTACCTTCTGACAAATCAACTGTGGTGAAATTTAAACCCGGGTCACATGGTCAGAAAGTGATGTTCTATCAACTCAGCCCATCAGCCAATATATATATATATATATATGTGTGTGTGTGTGTTTTTACAACAAGTGTGTGTATATAATAAACATTGTTAAATTTAGATAAGTCTATTAGACATACCTCAAAGACTCCCATTTTTATATTCTCTTTCTCTCTTGCACCGTGTATATACTACACTCTCAAACATCCCTTTAGATTATGTTATTATATCTACAAATACTGAGGTACACACTCACATCAAAATAAACAAAATAATAACAACAAATGAATATAAATCTCCCTTAAATAACAAACAATTAAATTTATAAATATATATAAAAACTGCAATCGGTTTTGGTTATATAATTTTGGGCCGACATTTTAACCTCTGCTGAAAGAGTTGTAAGGGACAGCTGTTGTCAAAAATTCTCTGGGTTAAGAAGCACAGGTTCTGTGTGCTGAGATCTGCCACCTCCAAACCTGTCTCCTATAAAGATCTAGTGTGATATCTTGAGAGATAAGTGGTGAGAAAGGAGGGTCGAATTGGGCTTTATATCAATGTTGGAACATAGATGATGTGAAATAAGTATTTATGGATGCAAATTTTCCTGAAACTTTACTCCTCCCTCTCTTAGACCAATATTCTATAGATGGGTGTAGCTTTATAAGCCCACTTGAATAATACATTGCAGTGGTACATTCATGAGAAACAAATAAAGAAATTTGATTGCTACCATCTTAAAGCGGTAGAGCCAGATTTTCAACTGATGAAGTAGGCATATTGGGATTAAAGTCTATACATATTTTTGAAAAGATATATCTAGTGAGAAAGATACTATTCTATATTAGTTGAAAGTGGACACATTGAAGCTTTTTCAAAATGAGAGTATAAGAAAGATACATAGAATTTAACAACTTGTTCTATTGCCAGAACAAAACTAAATGGAAAGGATACAAAAGGGATGAATGAAGGTATGTAGAGAGATGGTTTTTTTTTGTTTTGTTTTTTTTTTTTTTTCATAGGTACATCTGTACAAAGTTCATATGAAGGATTGAGTTTTACATTTTGAGTTGTTCTTTGCTGGTAGGATTATGTTTGTGCGTTTTCAAATAAGCTTAGAACATTTGTATGCTTTGTATTGTGTTCAATGTGACATATGATTCTTTATAGACTAAACATGCCCTACCTCTAAAGCATCCTGTGGCTAATAATAAATAATACATTGATGCAATTGTAGGTCAACTGCAGTTGAGATTATAGTCATTGTGAAATTCATTTTTTTCAATGGCTGCATAGCGTGAGCTATGTTTTGAATGATGGTGCATGTGTAGATATGTCCTTTTTCATATTACGTCTGTACAAAGTTCATATGAAAGATTGTGAGCTTTACATTTTGTGGTGTTCTTTGCTGGTAGAATTGTTTCTGTGTCCAAATAAGTCAAGAGCATTTGTATGCTGTATATTATTGTTTAATGCAACGTATGGTTGTTTGAAGAACAAACAGTACCCTGGAGTGGAAACAAGACACTTAGCTCTAAATGTATCCTGTAGCTAATAATAAATATTACAACAACGCAACTGTGTTAGTCACAGTTAGAATTAGTCATTGTGAACTTCTCGATTTTGTGCTATGTTTTTTTGTATTCATAATTGTCCTCATCCTAGATGGAAGAGAGCATGTTTTCTAGCATGATCAGCACGCTCAAACCCTCAGTCATGATGACTTTTGACTTTATGCACAGCTATTGACAGCCCCCGTGTTCTGTCTACCCATTTTCACTCACAAGGCTCGAGTCAACTCGTGGTATGGTTTTCAGACACTTTCCGAAGGTGCTAGATGGTAGAGTGTCCAGTCTGACCTATTAACCCCTAGCTTGGGATAGAAGAGATTGATTCATACCTTTCCCCCAGGGGTATTACACTGAAAAGAGATACCTTGAAGGACCCAGCATGCCACTTCAATGATCTCTCTTATGGTACAGCTAAAAAAAAAAAAAACAACTTTATAGCAGAATAGATGATAGAATAAACTAAAGAGAAATAAAACAAAAGGGGGTAAGAGTGTGTGTAGATGTCCTGTTTATGCATATTTTCCTGAGATAACACTAGTTATGAACTGGAAGACTAGGGTAAAGATTTCAAAACCACAAGTCTCCTAGAAGTCAACAGGGAAAGGTTACTGGTCTGTTGTTATTGAACTAAATAGAATACAAAAGCAATTAATGAAGGTATGTGTAGAGATGTCCTTTTTCATATATACCTCTACACAAAGTTCATATGAAAAGCTGTGAGTTTTACATTTTGAGGAGTTCTTTGCTGGTTTGGTAAAATCATGTTTGTGTCTTTTTAAATAAGCTGAGAGCATTTCTATGATGTGTATTGTGTTTAATATGATGTATAATTCTAACGCCTTTATCCACTGTGCCATGTGTCCTTGAGGATCCAGTGACAGGACCCAAAGAGTGTGAGTTCAATACCTGATTAAGGCGGTGGAAAAACTTGGAGAGGGGAATTAACAGGAGATAACTGATAACTAACATCCATTAGACATGGCACATGGAACTAGAACAGTCTACCCGAGTTAGCGAAATAAAGGGTTCAGTTCAACATTCCAACCATCTGAAGAATGCTGGAGCATACAATGGCCAAAATGTAATAAAGATGGCGACAAAGATGAGGACAATAGTCCGAATAATGTAAATAGAATGGTTAACGTTTGTAGTCATTTGTGATAGAGTAAACTAAATAGAAAGAACACAAAAGCAATTAATGAAGGTATGTGTAGAGATGTCCTTTTTCATATATAGGTCTATACAAAGTTCATGTGAAAGGCTGGGCTGTGAGTTTTACATTTGGAGGAGTTCTTTGCTGGTTTGGTAGAATCCTGTTTGTGTCTTTTCAAATAAGCTTAGGACATTTGTATGCTGTGTATTGTGTTCAATGTGATATATAATTCTTTGCAGACTAAATGATTCCCTGGAGGAGAAATGAGACATTCTATCTCTAAGGCATATTATTATATTGAGATTATAGTCATTGTGAACTCCATGATTTTGTCAAAGCTGCTTAGCTGTTGCTCTGTTTTGAATTTGGGGTTGTTCTTCTCCTGGTCTGGTTGCCAACCAAGGCTAAAGAACCATGTCTGCCCTTCTATTAACACATAGATAAGAAGAGAAGGGTACTACTTTGAAAAGAGATACCTTGAATGACCCAGCATGCCGCATCAATGATAGCTCTGAGGGTGGAACTAAAAAAGATTTATAGCAGAATGGTTAAAATTTGTAGTTATTAGTGATACAATAAACTAAATAGAAAGAATACAAAAGGAGGTAAGTGTGTGTGTGTGTGTATATATAGAGATGTCCTTTTTTTATATACATATGTGTATGCAAAGTTAATTTGATCAAGACTTAGCTTTTCAGAAGAGTTCTATGTTGGTTTGGTAGAATTATTGGGTTGGTGCATAATTATCAGGCGTTTTTCTAGGCAAGTTATTTGTTAATAAAAAAATTGCTGTTTTGTTTACTTTTTTTAATAAAAATGTTATTTTATTTCCAGGTTATAAAAATGTGTGTTGATAATCATACACTCCAGAATAATCATTTAAAAATGTTATTGTTGAATTGTTATGTTTCTTTTATCATAATAAATATTGTTTAAAAACGCCTGATAATTATGCACCAACCCAATATTAGATATGTTTGTGTGTAACCTGTAGTAATATGGGGGCATTTCTATGTGTGTGTACTATTTCGTGTTCAATATGACATTATATTCACCGGTGGTGAGAAGTGCCTCACCCTGAGGGTAAATGGGACTTTAAGGCATCTTATAGTTAAAAGGAAAAAAATGAAAGTTTTCTTCCTTTTTAGCAATCATGGCTCTCCACAATTTCCAGTCCTTTGTAACTCTTAGTAAATTTTATCTCCCATATTGCCATCCATTTACACATGCTCATTAAGTATGTTATGCACAGTTTTCTTCTGAGCTTATCTTCAGTGTCCTCTGAGTATCAAATTTTCCAAGCCCTTTTTCCTCATTATGTGCTCTAGAAATTTCAACTATATTTACCTGATGTTAGGTATAAGTTTCCTTTTTGTTTTTATTTTCTCTAGAACTTTGTTGTTGCTCTCATGTTTGGTCTATGGTATTCTCATCATCCTTCTGTAGAATCAAATTTCTGTTGCTTAAAGTCTTAATCTGTGAGGAAATTATCCAGTATTCACTGCCATATAGGAGGACTGATATTGCATAACAGTTCAGAGTTATTTTCGTTGTTTGCAAGATGAAAAATAATACAAATTCTTTCTTTTATTCTCTATTTCCTTTTCTTTCTTTTTTTTGTTCTCTTTCTATTTTCATTTGTCTACAGTCTTTTTCTGTTAAAACTACTTTTTTTTTTTTCTTTTCATGAAATCATTGTTTTCCTTTTTTTTTTCCTTCAACAATTTCTATTATTTACGACCCCATTTCCATATTGCTTCCTTTTCCCTCAGTAACCCAAAGCAAAGTTGTTTTTTTAGGTTTTTTGTTTTGTTTTTTTTATCTTTTCTGTTACTGCTTTTTATTTTATTTTACTTTCTCCCAATCAAAAATGATTGTGAGAAAAAAATGCCCAAAAAAGTGCTCAAATTTACTTTACACTTCACTATTTATTCAAAATTGAAACAATGAATTTCATGTGAAGTGATATTTTACTTTTTTACCTTTTTTTTTTTTTTTTTTTTTTTTTTTCCACCTAATCTATCAAACCTAATTCTGAAAATCAGTTACATTTCCTTATTTCAGCATCCGTTTAATCTCCTGAATACGTCTGGGTGGGGGGGTAATGAATAGAGAGCAAATTTAGTTGACCATTACTAATGAGGAATGAGTTTAATCCTTAGCTTTGTGCTAAGCTAAGCTTAGTAAATAAAATCCAGACTCCCGCCCCCCCCACACCTTCACCCCGATAGGGTAATGGTTAATGATCTAGGTTGGTTGACCTTTTCTAAGAGACTTTGATCTTCAAATTGCCTCATACTTGTGGTCTTGTGCCAAGCTAAGTAAATGACATCTGTTAAAGTCTTAATTTTCTAATGCTACTTATCTTTCTGTTTCTCAACTTTCACTCTCCTTCTTTTCTTTTATTTCCTTCCTTTCTTAACTCTGTCTCCATTGGTTGAAGTCTTAATGCCTGAGATTTGACTTCAAGATTCATATTTCCTTTGTCTAATGCGATTTCTGTTGGAACTCTTGTGGTGAGGGAATGGGCATGAGGAATTATCATTTCACCCAAAGCAAGTTAAGTCACTAGGATGTAAGGTGTTTTTTTTTTCCCCCCATCTGTTGTAATGGAATGTCCCACTCACCCTATCGCCTCTAGTGGACTGACTATATCAGTAGATTATATATATATATATATATATATATATATATATATATATATATAGTGAGCACAGGATATACCAGGTGACTTGCTTCAGGAATTAATCTAGAGTTGGAGATTTCTCTAGCTGTGCTGGGTAAACTCTCTGCCTAGAGGCAGACAGGATCCCCAGACGAGGCTATGTCGAAGGGCAGTCTTGTCACAGGGAAACTGCTACCTGCCCCCATTTTATATGGGTAATTTTTGGCCAAGCCTCGGATACCCCACATTAAATTCGGCCTTGTGCCACATCTGACCATGTGGGGTGGTTGGTAGATATCCTTGTTTTGGGAATTATTAGCCTGCTAACTAATTCCTTGTTTTTCAGTGGTGTATTCTCTTTTACAATAAACCTCTCTTTCATCTACACCCGTGTTGCTGTTCCTTTCACTCGAGTACCACCTTTGTCTGTAACCTCTTTAAGGATACAGCATTATCAATTATTCCCAAGTAAGCCGATAATTCCAAGACACAAGGGGCTACTGAGGGTGAACACTTCAGATGAAACTGTAAACCTAAATCCTAAACAGGAAACCAGGGATAAACCTCTCCTCTTGATTTTAAAAAGAAAAAACTGGGAGAAGTGTGAACCAGACAATAGGCAAACCTATCTGCTCCTACTAAAATTACTACTACTGAAAGTGAAAAATAGAGGACAATAAAAGAACAGGATTCAAGGAAACACAAGATGATGATTGATATTGCATATAAATTTTTGAAAATCATAGCTGACAGGAAGCAGTAAGTATTTTACAAGCAAGAGAAGTACAAGAGAAGAAACAATTAACATGGTTACATTTAACAACTTCAACTATAAAATGATGGGACCTAATTGCCAATTTAGTACTGCGCTTAAATTCATGAAGTCAGGGTACCATGAGAGATGCTACTTTCTACAGTGGGAAGGTGACTGAAGCTGAGATAACCAATCACACTATCAACCCTTCTTTGGATTTTGACAAGGATCTCCATTGACATATAACAGAAGCAGCGGGGGTGGCAATATTCTGGACGAATAGTAGACTTACAAATGTGCAAGATCGATTCTGACAAGAAAAATTATCTAGTGCAATATGATGGACCAACTTTCCTAGTAGCAGATCTAGCAATTGATTCAGTTTAATTCCACTTCATGTCAGTGGAAAACGTGAGACCAAGAGTGCAAAGTGAGTTGCTCTTCTGGTGGGTTAGCATCAGCCTTGCTGCTGAAAGGCAAAGAAAAGGTTCCTTTAAGAGAGATCAGTTTTGTTTTAGAGGCATTAAAATTAACAAGCCCAGTTCACAGCAGATTGTAGGTTATTTTCGAGATCAGAAAAAAATGATTTTTATTGAATGTATCAATCTTACTATTAAAGACAAGTAAATACAGGGTGTGATGGGTAAATTTGCGCCATTTTATAATTTTAATTTCGCGCATGCGCGTTGTCTTTGATTTTGTCGACTGCACGTTATAGTAGGGTCGGTTTGGCACCGTCTGTGAGAAAAATAAAATAAAATCACTCTGCCAGAAATTTGGAAACGGCGTGCTTTACTGCCGGCATTTGCCCCAATGCGAACATTTCATTGTCTATCTGTGGACATTGCAGAGGATTCAGGAAAAGTTGGATGAGTCTAATGGTGATTACGAAGTTACGGCAGCTCAGAAAACTCGCTCTGATCGTTCTGATAAGAAAAGAACTCCCGAACTTGTTAGTGAGGGTCTTAGACTTTACATGATGACCTACATCAAATGCTTTGAGGAGATAGTGCTGCCCTAGGTCAAAAGGATGCCTGCTGGAAAACCCTATGTCTGGCAACAAGATTCTGCACTATGCTACATTACCCTTTATATCTAGCCGTCTAACTCCCCAGACTGCAAGACCCTTGATTATTATATGTGGGGCACAGTTGAGCGAGAGGCCAACAAAACTCTTTGTAACACCAAAGACGAACTGGAGATAAGGATTATGGCAGCATTCGCCAACTTAAACAAGGAGACCATCTAGAAAAGTTGCAGGAAATTCCGATTCTGGAGGCCGTGGTTGAAGCCAATGGCGATTTTATTGAATAAATTTATTTTTGTGTAATTTTGGTAAATATATCCGTTGACATGAGATGTCAGTGTTATTTTCATTTTTGCGCGATTTAGGCGACAATTTATCCATCACACTCTGTACAATTTATCCATCGCATAAGGTCGTTGATGAAAATAAGAAAGAGTGATTTCAAGAGTAGAGTTTTGTGGGGTCATCCGCATTAATGTTGGAGCTCTTGAGAGCGGGTAATAGGGAGATGTCCGTTGGAACACTTGGGAGGGAAATAGAGCGAGTCTTTTTTTTTTTTTTTTTTTTTGGCTTTCATATCTAACACCTGGAAATGAACCTACTTTTTTTTTCTCCGCAATGATTTTGTAAAAACTTACAAGTACTTCGACTAAAAGACAAAACTTTTTTAATAGTCTTCGTACATCACTACACTCTCAGTCACTTGATATTTTCTGTACTGAAAACAATAAGGTGTCCATTTCTTTCTGAATGTAAATAGCTGACAATGTCATGTTGATTTTTTTTTTTTTTTTAACCGTTGCTGATGACGTTGTATGAATTTTTTTCCTACATTAATGAAGAGCTTTACGATTGTTTTACTTTCAATTATTATGCATTCGGGAAAGTCTCCTCATCCCCATCTCTCCATCCATCCCCATCTCCCATCCATCCCCCATCTCCCATCCATCCCCATCTCCATCCATCCCCATCTCTCCATCTATCCATCATCCCCATCTCCATCCATCCCCATCCATCCATCCATCCCCATCCATCCCCATCCCCCCATCCATCTCCATCCCCATCCATCTCATCCCCATCTCCATCTATCTCATCTCCATCTATCCCATCTCCATCTATCTCCATCTATCCATCTATCTCTATCTCTATCTATCTATCTATCTATCTCTATCTCTATCTATCTATCTCTATCTCCATCTATCTATCTATATCTCTATCTATCTATCTCTCTATCTCTATCTATCTATCTATCTATCTATTACTACTGACCCTCAATTTATTAATACTTGTCTTGTGAAAAACCAAAAACAGAACAAAAATCTATTTTCTTCAATTTAGATCAGTTATCAATATACGAGGAGGTGTCGAAAAGTTCTCAGTCCAAATGACCAAAGATCAGATTTGGTGAGGTAGTTCGGCGTCAGGCCCAAGCACTTTATGGCACCACGTTGTAATTATCAAATATTGAAATACATTCAGGTATTTTGTTGGTCAGCAAGAAGTGTTTTCTTTCCTCCTTGAGCAGAGTTGAATAAATCAGAAAATAGTGGCTAACAAATGAACAAGCACCAAACAAGAGATTCCATTCTAAGTGATCTGTGTGTTTATATAATCTCGCCCCCTTTCTAGATCCACTAAAATCGATGCTGTTAATATTTTAAAGAATAAATAATAAACAGAAATGACAATTATAACACTGTCTTTAATAACAGCATTTTGAAAATATATTTGTATAAATATCCCCAAAGTCAGTTACTACCTTCTGGAGAAAAAAAATTCCTCTTGCATATTAAAAAACACAAATATCGTCTAACTCATTTGATTTACCAATTATATTTCCGACTTTGTGCAGGAAATTGTGAGTGTGGGTTCGACCATTGTCATCAAATGAGCTGATGGTGGATAACAAAAAACAAATAAAGTGGACGGCCAACTGAGATATATATATATATATATATATATATATATATATGCCAGACTAAACAAATATTTGCTATGATCGTACGCATTAAGTGTTCAATATCAAGTTGAAAGACCAGACTTGCAGAGCTATTTAATGTTTAAGAAAATGAATGCTGACCAGAACACTACCACGGTTTCGACCACTCCTGTCTCCTCAGGTGGTTTGTTCAGTAAATCAACGACATTGAGCTCAACAACTTAAGTGCTTTCGTTCGAAACCGGAAGTAGTGGGAGAGATGTACAAAAAAACATTTCCACCTTCATCCGGGTTCAAATAACCCCAAATTGAACTTCTTAACATGTCTACACTTGGTCCTGACCTCTGACCTCCCGTTCAGTAATACAATAATTTCCTTATACGTTGCTATATTTAGTTTCTCTTAGCATAGCCTACACATATTCCTGAGTATTGTTAGTCTTTAGATTTCTTAATATACTTCATTTATACTTTTTGTTATGCCTCTTCCTCCAGTAGTAGCTTGCTAGCTTTGTGTTGTACCTACATTCCGGGATTCTAAAAGATGTGGTGTGTGATTATACGACATGGGGTTACAGACTGTGGGAGCAAGAGTAAAGAGGCATGAAAGAGGAAAGAATGAAGAGAGGGACGAGGAATGGATCAAGGCATCTGGAGATGTCGATTGACATTGCATTTGAATAGTTGGAGATTATAGATATCAGGGAAGCAAGTAAGAGGAAGGGAGTTCCACAGACGGGAAGTGCAAGACATGAAGCTATTGGAGTAGAAGAGATGGCTACATTTAACTGTTCCGACAGTGAAAGGGTGTGAATTAGATGCCACACACACACTATATATATATATATATATATATATATATATATATATATATATATATATATATTATTTATATATTTTATTATATATTATATTATATGGAGAAGCAGGCCAGAGCTTATGTTTTTTTCGTATACATTCGACCAACACTGGTCATTATCAGAACGTTGATGTTGTTAGTGTCATAGAGAAAACATTTAATGATCTTCATCCTAACATTTTATATTGTAACTTATACAATTTCGAATTGTATAAGTGACGTCGTGTGCATCTCCTGACGAGTGGGTGGAGTGATTCCAAACTAAGAAAAAAAAATTCCAAAAGGCAAACAGCTACCTAAGCAGTAAATTAAAGAACTCAAATCCTACGCCATCCAGACAGAGCAAAAAACGCTGAGCGAGGCACGGGTCGAATCTTAAGTTTCACGCTCTTATAATCTTCAAACAACTTTATTTATATATATATATATATATATATATATATATATATATATATATAATGTGTGTGTTCACACAGTGTGGAAACAGAAATCAATATTGCGTGGTGATTCAATTTCATGCCTTAAGCGAATTACAAATGCTCTGTCGCTGAGCAGATCCATTGAAAACTATTCACCCATAAAGGCAGCAAATTATATATAAGCCATTTCCTTTAGTTTCCTCACCTTCTGTTGATGTTTCCTATTGATTATCTGAACCTCAAACCATTTTCTGTTTCAAGATTTTTGTTATGCCGAGTGAACGTATAAGTTCCTAAATGGATGAAGGACTCGAAACAATTGTAATGAGGGTTATTTTAATCGTTCAAACAAACATTTATTTCTAAATTACAAAGATGCAGTGGAAATTTTGCATAGGTACAACTTGTAACGCATTTCTGGAAAAGGTATCCTTACATCTTTTTTTTTTTTTTTTTAATCTTTGATTACTGTTATCTAAAATGTCTATTACATACGGCTGTATTATATCTTTAGATGAAATGCTAATTAATCCAATGATTCTAATCTTAAAGCTGTGCAAGTAGTCATTAAAAGATTGTTTAGTATTTGAAAGTTGACTGCAAGACAGAAATAGGCTATTTTAGCCTTGTTGCTAATAAACAATTATTTAAAATAAGCCAACAGATATTCTATCTTCTGCACCAAATTGACCCAAAGCAACTTCAGATTCAATTCATCCAGTTTCAAGACCTTATATAGTCTTGTACAGAAAAATTATTTTTGTTTTCGTTCATCCTTTTCGGAACCAGATATTTTCAGAAAAAAAGACATTCTTGTTTTGTTTTTTCCTCTCTCTCACTCACACAGTGTATGTATAGATGGCCAATCGTATTCGAGAATACCTGTCTATTAGGGCGGCTAGCCAATCCCTATTGCAGACGCTTGCTCAGGGGCATTTGTGTTTATTCAACACCCACAGAGCCAACCTGTGGTTTATATTGCAACTATCCTGAGTAGACTTTAGTTACAGTTTCTGGGAAAGAGTGCTTTCTAGCGTGATGAACAATTCGAACATGGCCAGCACGCTCAAGCCCTCGGCCACGATGACTTGTCTTCGTGTTAGCCCAGTTCAGTCTAACCAATTTCACTCACAACCCGTGGTATGGTTATCAGGCACTTTCCAAAGGTACCGCATGTTGGGATCGATCCCTCCAGTTCGATAACATCAGGAAGTCTCCTTCCTGACAAATCGACTATGGTGAGATTCGAACCCGGGTCTCGTTGTCAAAATGCAAACGTTCTACCCACTCGGAGATATATATATATATATATATATATATATATATATATAAAATTTTCCTTGGGTTGATGCAACTCCTAAATAGTCAGTAATTATTTAACCTCGATGTGCAAGTACTTGTAACTTGCCTCCTTTTACGCAGACAAAACATGTAAACATATTTATGCATTATGCTTATCTTGTATTTTACAAGAACAACAGACTGCTCACAAATGACATAGTTTTCAACTCATTTTAAGATAAAACTTAAACGAAACATTGTGTATATCAACTCAAAATTATAAACAAATGCAATAGTGTAGATTCACCAAGTCTGACAAGGTTTCCTTTAAAGGTGAATGTCTATCAATGGCTTGCAAGATGATGACCTTGAGTATTAATTAAATGACTCGATTTCAAAAGATCTCAATTTTTTTTTTCTCGGGCTAGTTTTTTCTTTTTTCTTTTTTTATACCGTTGACTGGTTCACCTCAATTTTGAAATGTGATATAAATAATAAATTTTCTAATAGTATTTCCTTTCATAAGTGATCATGGCTATCCACTTTTCATTATATATGAATTACCATAACTTTCTGAAAAAGATAGTATTTTCCCGTTGCTTTCTCGACTACTGGCTTTTTTTTTCCAGGATTGTTCTTTTTAGACTGAAGGTCACTCAAGGCTAGAAAGGACTGTGTTTTGCTATTTAACAATTAAAATTCCTTTCCCAATGAGCATTAATGCGAAGTGAGAGCAATGGTCTAGGATGCAATTTGAACTCTGCTCGCTAATTCCACTTCTTGTGCTGATAACAGTGACGCTGCCTGCACGTAGTGAAAAGATGTCGTAATGATAACCTCTTTATATATATGTATGACCACTGCACTTTTCTACCTAGGATCAGAGTGTAGTACACTCCAGGCCTTCATGCTGGAATCAAAGCGTAGTATCTCTTCTTCACCTCTGTTGTGTTTCAGTCTTCAAATAGTTCACGGAAAAAAAAAACTTTAAGGGATGACTGGTCCCGGAAATTCCAGCAATGCGGCAGCATCTCCCTTACTGCACTAAAGAGGGGAGGGGTTGTGAATACCAACGCCTACGAGAGGGTGGTTGCGTTAACTCAGCAGTTTTTGGCCTTCACCCATATGTATGTGTATGGGATCACATTAAAATGGCCTTGTGTAAGTTCTCGGGGGTGGGGGGGGTCGACTAAATAGACGACCAGAGTGTAGCATCTGCACATTCCTTAGCTCTTCATAGCTGGAATCAGTTAAGATTTCTGATGTGTAACATCACACACACACATTATATATATATGCGTGTGTACGTATGTGGTATTCGAGTGAAGGAACAGCAACACGGGCGTAGATGAAAGAAGAGGTTTATTGTAAAAGAGAATACACTACTGAAAGACAGGGAATCGAGTCGCAGGCTAGTAATTCCCAAAGCAGGTCCCCAGGTATATCTTGTGCTCACTATATATAGCTACCGATATAGTCAGTTCACGTAGGCGCTATGGAGTGAGGGACATTCCATTACAACAAATATATATATATGATAAGCTGTGAAACAGTTTGTCTGTGGATGACATATGTATGTGTGTGATGACCAAAAAAGGTTGACTTTTACCTTCACTGATATAAAACATGGAAATTATAGGAAAGGCACCTTATTGCCGCACGAACTGTGCCTCTTACCTGTAAGCCTCTACCTCGAGTGGTTCTCGGGCCTTGTACAAGGTTAACTTCATTGTTAAAAACAAAACTGCCAATTACTTTTAGAAGAATAATTCCAAATAATCTGTTTTAAAACTCAAGGTAAATTAAGTAAAAGAAATGAATTTGAAATGCAAATGCAGAAATGTAAACCAACACCTACTTCGTTTTATAAAACCAAATCAAAAATTATCTTACTTATTATAAAACCCAGGTTGTGTGTGTGTGTCTGTACGTTTATATATTGGATCAGATTTCTTACATTTTTTAACCGATTTCAACAAAACTTCACAGGACTACGTAAAATTACCCTGCGGTGGTTCTGACAGCGCCAAAAATTGGAAAAACACATGTTTTTGCACGAAATCAATTTGAAAACACGATTAAGAGAATAATCGCGAGAATGAAAGGGGGACAACTCATTGAGTTATACTTATAAAACCCAGATTGTTTGTGTGTGTGTGTGTGTTCGTTTATATATGGGATCGGATTTCCTACATTTTTCAACCGATTTCAACAAAACTTCACTTTTTTTTCTTTTTTTTTTTGGCAGGTAGCGTTTCTTATTGTCTTGCACACTTTTTTCTTTATTTTTACATTCAGAATGCTTTAAAAATTCCATTTACAAGACAATTGTTTATAATAAAATTTATTCAATCGGTAGACTCATAACGATTGAAAAATAATGTTTTGTTTGAGTCTGGGTTTGACCAATTCGTAAAAAACAAAACAAAAAAAACTAATCAAGACATGCGTGTCCGTCAACCTTAAATAATTATCTTTGTCAATTTTATTTTTCAGTCTTTATGATGGTCGATACTTGATCAATCTCTTACTGTTACATCCCCGGGCAACGCCGGGCTCTACTGCTAGTATAAACTATAATCCAATCATTTTAGTTTGTTATTTATCCAATAATCTCAGCTGCAACGTTTACATCGAGCCCACATTGATTTTAAAATAAACATAACGATAATATAAAATCTCCAGTGCATATATATATATATATATATATATATATATATATATACACACACCCTTCATTAGATTAGCGATTTATTTAGAAGATCTTCTACACCTCCAAAATGGAAATAAAGCCGCTACCTCCATAACTAAATAGGTAAACAGTCACATTAATACCAAAATTCTAAATAAATTTAAATAAGCTTATGTCACAGTGTTGTAAGTAAGATACAAAAAATGGTTTTAATGTCATAACTTATCGTCTTTTAAGAAAAAATAAAATACATGAAAATAAACGAAACGCATTTCTTTCCTGTTGAGAGGATTTAAACATTTGTGAAAATCTGAGTAGATAACTAATCATTTTACATATGTATTCAATAAATCAATAACAGTTGAATGGACATCACGGCTGGCCGACATCCGAGTTGAAACGCTTGTCAGGGCCAGATTTCCGATAGATATATTGAAATTATCACCAGATCTCTTCGGAATAAAGGCAAATAATAAATTTCAAATTCTTGCGTTACATTTCAAATTAAAACCAGTTAAAATCTTTTTCTTAATATCACTACAGATACATATACAGTGTAACCCGGATATAAGAGAGATTTTCTCTGGTCCCAAATTAGAGTCTGTGTTAATGTATATAAAATAGACCAAACCCGGATATAAGAGAAACCCGGATATAAGAGAGATTTTCTCTGGTCCCAAATTAGAGTCTGTGTTAATGTATATAAAATAGACCAAACCCGGATATAAGAGAAACCCGGATATAAGAGAAACCGGATTTTCTCTGGTCCCAAATTAGTCTGTGTTAATGTATATAAAATAGACCAAACCCGATATAAGAAAACCCGGATATAAGAGATTTTCTCTGGTCCCAAATTAGAGTCTGTGTTAATGTATATAAAATAGACCAAACCCGGAGAAACCCGGATATAAGAGAGATTTTCTCTGGTCCCAAATTAGAGTCTGTGTTAATGTATATAAAAGACCAAACCCGGATATAAGAGAAACCCGGATATAAGAGAGATTTTCTCTGGTCCCAAATTAGAGTCTGTGTTAATGTATATAAATAGACCAAACCCGGATATAAGAAAAACCTCCGGTAAGAGAGATTTTCTGGTCCCAAATTAGAGTCTGTGTTAATGTATATATAATATATACCAAACCCGGATATAAGAGAAACCCGGATGTAAGAGATATTCATGGTCCCAAATTAGTATACTTTTGTATATAAATAGACCAAATTCATGATATAAGAGAAACCACAATATAAGAAAGATTTTCTCTGGTCCCAAATTAGAGTCTGTGTTAATGTATATAAAATAGACCAAACCCGGATATAAGAGAAACCCGGATATAAAGATTTTCTCTGGTCCCAAATTAGTCTGTCACCGTAAGGTATATAAATAGATGTCCCCGGATATAAGAAAAATCCATCCGGTCCCGACAACTTGTTTATATCCGTTTTCCACACAATACATTCACACACACATATATATATATATATATATATATATATATATATATATATACTTGTCTTCGTTCTTATTTTATTCATAACAGCTAAAATTTATACTAAAATATAAACCAATCTCTCTCTCTATATATATATATATATATATATATATATATATATATATATAAGTGTGTAAGCCCTGAAGATTTAGTTGTTTAAGGCTGAAACAGGCTGTCACCGTCGCTAGGTGTTGACCTCAATGTCCACTTGTCTTGATAAATCCATCCGAGGACGAAACGCGTTGTTTAAGATAAGTTTTCTACAATTAAATACTTTTTATATTTTCCTTTTATAGATATTTTTTTTTAGTTATATCTGAAATTTTACATACATACTTGTCTTCGTTCTTCTTTTTCGCATCTGAATCTAGTCTCCTTTTGTATAACCCGAAATGGAAACCAATATTGCCAAGAATAAGGGAGAGAAGAGTACATAAAGGGGGTACAAGGAAAAAAATCAAAGATAAGACCTAAAGGATGACATTAGTTGTCAGCAACCCTGGAATTTCTATGGGCCCACCTAGTGGCCTTATAAATTGACTAAGCTTTTAACGGGCAATTTGGTGTTTCCTAATTTAAAAGAATTGACTGCCAGCTAGCCTCAACAGGACTTGCTTGAATATTCATTGATCTACAATTAAAGCTTTTTAGAGATTTTTCAGATCACCTTGAGAAATTCTTAATGGTCTCAATTGGGGTACTATGAGGTACCCAATGAGGATCGAACTCTATAACCACGGTGAACTAGATGAGCTTGTTAACATTACACCACTCATGGCGATCGTCTGAGTTAACACAAATGACATTACACATTATGAACATTGCTTTGTACATAAAAAAGACTAGGTCATAAAATGTCTTTCATATGAGGAGATATATATCTATATACATTAAAAAACAGTATATATAAAATCCTGAATTAAACATTGACAAATGGTACTAAGAATGTGGTAAATATATACTTTTCAGCACAAGTTATGCTAACGGATAGATCACACAACACACACACACACACACACACACACAGGACATGTATGTATAATGAAACAAAGGACAAATATATATGTGTGTGTGTGTATATATATATTAATCAACTGTTGTGTGTATATATATATATATATATATATATATATATATATAAATGTGTATATATATATATATATAATATATATATATATATATATATATATATATATATATAAATGTGTGTGTGTGTATATATATATATATAATATGTGTGTGTGTATATATATATATATATATATATATATATATATATATATGTGTGTGTATATATATGTATATATGTATATATATATATATATATATATATATATATATACACACACACACAATAGTAATAATCTTATAAGTATAAGAAATTATACTCGTCCGGAAAACCTTCAGTGTTTTGATTTGCAAATAATCAAACCAATGCCAAAGGGGGGGGGTATAAAAAAAGAAGGAACAAAGAACATGTACGTCAGCCAGAAATAATCGTCTAGCATCCGAGTCCAAAGAAAAAAAACCGATACGAGTAAGCAAAATAACTAAAGTAGAGCAGACCTAATTAAACCGAAAGAGCCAGAAAAACATACCAAGGTTTCCCCTACGCGGATCGTCAGGGAAAGCTGGCTTTATTATATTAATTATATGAAAACTCCTAAGGAGTCAATTCAAGGGATTAGCAAGTCTCTATTGCGAATGCACATCTGTGTTTCGTTTGTGGTTTATGACTGCAACCATGCCGAACGAAGTGAAGAGCGCATCATTTGGTGTAGTCATTAATTTAACAGGCTCAGTACTCTCAAATTCTCAATAATCCACTGCTTCCTAACAGTTTCGTCTTCACAATATCATTCAGCCATGGTAAGACTCGAACTCTCGTTTCACGCTAACGTCCTAACCATGCGCCTACTCCGACTAACCTAAGATTAGTAGTCATACGAATATTTCTCAATGATTCCAGAATAAAATGTGTGGAAGATTATGTTGCGTCTGTGTTCAACTGGGTAATATCTTTTTATATGTTTTAAAATATACTACCATTAGAGCCGGCGTTGCCCGGGGATGTAACAGTAAGAGATAGATCAAGTATTGACCATCATACAGATTGAAAAATAAAATTGACAAAGATTATTGTTTAAGGTTGACGGACACGCATGTTTTAATTAGTGTTTTTTTTTTTTTTTACGAATTGGTCAAACTCAAACAAAAACATTGTTTTCAATCGTTATGAGTCTACTGATTGAATAGAATTTTATTATAAACAATTGTCTTGTAAATGGAATTTTTAAAGCATTCTGAATGTAAAAATAAAGAAAAAAGTGTGCAAGACAATAAGAAACATTACCTGCCAAAAAAAAGTGAAGTTTTGTTGAAATCGGTTGAAAAATGTAGGAAATTCGATCCAATATATAAACGTAGACAGACAGACAC
Source organism: Acanthosepion pharaonis (assembly GCA_903632075.3). Lineage (NCBI taxonomy): Eukaryota > Metazoa > Mollusca > Cephalopoda > Sepiida > Sepiidae > Acanthosepion > Acanthosepion pharaonis. The sequence continues at coordinate 4,002,234 of CAHIKZ030001369.1, read as the reverse complement.
GCACACACACACACACACACAATCTGCGTTTTATAATAAGTAAGATTAATATAGTTTTAAAATTCTGGCCTTTTACCCGAGTAACACCAGTGGAGAACTCTCATCTTCCAATGATTCAAACTGAATATTTCACAGTCTGGTATTTCCGTTCAGTCAGTACAGACTATGTTGTCAACAAAAGAGACAGTTCAAAATGCTAGTTACAAATTGGAGATGTCAAAATCAAAAAAAGTACGGAAATTTAAATATCAGATGACGGAAAAGAAGACCCGGAAATCCAAAGGCGCATTGGAATAGCAAAATCTGGCTTCCCAGAATTCAACGTATTAGGAATCGGGGAAATTAGAAGAAAAAGTGCTGAACTGCTATGTAATATCAATCCTCCTGTATGGCTGTGACTTGCTGGACAATTTCCTCATAAATAAAGGGGAAAACTTGTAACAAGCATTGTGGTTCTACAAAAGGATGCCGAGAATATCGTGGACGGAGCATGTAAGCAACTAGGAAGTTTTAAGTAAAATGGAAGAAAAAAAAAAAAAAGCTTATACTTAGAATCGGGAAGTGACAGTTGAAATTTCTAAGGCACGTTATGAGAAAAGAAGGCTTGGAAAATTTGACACTCACTGACAAAGTAAAGGCAAGAGGGTCAGGGGGAAACATCTCGTAACCTACTTAACGAGCTTGCGGGCACCTCGACGTGGTGTAATGGTTAGAAACCTTATCCTTCTAAATCAATTACGACTGAGTAGAGAGTTCGATCCTCACTGTTTGCCCCATACTTTCGGCCTTGTGCCACATCTAAGCCGGGCTTAGAAAATCACTACTTATCGAGCTTGCGTAAATGGATGGCAGAACATGGATAGTAAAAAGATAAATTTTGCAAGGAGGTCCAAAGGATAAGAAGTTGTGGAAAGTCATAAACATGAATAAACTAACAGAATTTTTTATGTTTTCCTACTGTTAATAAATTTTCAATTTAGTAAAATAATATTTATAATAACTATCTGAGATGAAAAATGAGAATAAGCTGTAAGAAGTCATTTCAGCGGATGTTTTTTTTTTTAATAAATGTTGATTTACAGAGCAAGCAAAAAAAGAGTACTTGAAATTACTGGCGCAATACAATTTTCCACCTTATTCGTTCTTGTTCCAGACTAAGATTAGTAAATACTGAAAACCATTTTATTCACCTAACGTATCATTTTTCTTCTTTCTGCTCCTTTAATTGCTTGCATCACAATGACATTGATTCATCGACATCAGCCAACCAGTTTAATTCAGTGGTTCGTGACCGAATTTTTTTTTTTTTTTTTTTTTTTTTACACACTTCAGGGCCTACTTGTAGAAAAACTAAAACGCTGGCTCGCACTTTAAATTTTAATAAGGAAAAATTAGTCATGAAATTTGAAATTTTGGTTTAGCATTCCCAAAGATTAGTGGTACAGTTTTTATTTAAAGAGATTCATGAAGAATCTGTTTTGTTTTTTGTTTTGTTTTTGTGTTTTTTTTATTTTTTATAGAATCCGATAATGACTGATTAAATTCCCTTGAAGAAGGCAAAGGGGAAAGGATTATCCACTCATGTGATTTAGCATCCACTTTAAAATATCAAATGACACAATTTGACTTAGACGTGGAAGCCAGTATCTCTAACTTTTTAAAAATAATTTTTTTTTTTTTTTTTTAAATATAAAAATAATTCATAAATTACTCTTCTGTTAACTTGATGCGCATCTGGCTACTTTTCAGGGCGCATCAGTGCTCCCGCACGCACCGTTTGAGAAACGCTGGTTTAATATATTTTCCAGTTTGTATATTAACTGACGCACATCCAAACCAATGAGGACACTTTGATGTGGTGTAGCGGTTAGCAAACTCGTCTCGCTAGATCAGTTACTACTGAATAGCGAGATCGATCCTCACTAGGTGCTTCTTACTTTTGGACATGTACCATAACCAAGTTTCGCTTAGTAAATTACCATTCAGACCAATCAATAAATAAACTGTCCAAAATTTTGTCATTAGTCATTATCAAGAATATTTCACGATATCAGTTACTGTAGAGAAGTTTTAATTTCGTCCCTGTATTTTGTTTTTCTTTTAGAAACGTTTTAAATTTCTAATCTAAATGCGTTATGTATCGAATTCAAGTGGTGCCAGGTGCTGAACGGTTTTATCTGTAAGAAATATACATTTTAAATTTTTATAAAAGAAATTAATCTTTAAGATCACAAAATTTAACAGCGCCTATATAACCAAGATATTAAATTTTTTTGAGTGTTTAAAAATCTATCTCCTATGTTGAAGGACATGGATTATTTCTTTTGTACGAGTGTCAGAGCAGCAGCTAATATTACCAGTCTTTCTTTTTAATTAGTGTTGTATAGTATTTCAGTATTATTTACTAATTATTTATGTTTATCAATTGCACGATGTTTTTGTAACATGTTAACCTACAAGAGAATGTGATGGTTATGTGACTAATATATTAATTCAGTTTTTATTTGTGTTGATTTCGAGAGATTATATATATATATATATATATATATATATATACGAGAGAGAGAGAGAACGAACGAACAATGTTAACAACATAAACGCTCTCCTGGCTATCTGTTGATTTCTACCCGACATTCCTTCCTTATCGATTCTCTTTAATATAACATGTTTAATCAAAGGGTTGCTGCCTAAATCGGCAATGTTTAAAATCTGGTTTCTAATCTCTCCTGTTCTGCAGCTAAAAGCCACCTTCACATTTTTTAGAATATGACTTTCATTACTTGTTGCCTTACACAGAAAGCTACTGGTTCTCAGTCAAGACACGTGAGTAAAAAGTTCATCTGTTGTTAGCAGATCGTACCCATCTGGCTGGACTTCATTTCATCAGTAATAACAACAGCAACGGCAAATATGTGACGTCTGAGGAAGGGGGGGTAACAGTAAATATCTAATGTCGCTTGTCTTGTTTTTACTTGTCACACTAGTCTAGACACGAATTTGCAGGTGTTTTGCATAATGACAATGTCAGTGATTCCTTGCTTTTTTAATTATTTTTTTCCTGCCACTACGTATAAAGTATTTTTAATGTACGTCTTAGTATAAGAAGATGCGCCTGTCTTGCTTGTAAGTTGTCAATAACAAATTCTGACGAGGCCATTGGGTGTTTAAGCAGGGACAATTGTTTTCACTGGTACCTTGGCACAAAAACGAGTCTGTCAGCTTATCCAGCTCTATTTCGTTGGAGGGATTGTGGAGAAAGCAAATCTATGACACTTTTTGATTTTTTTCTTTAATTTTATAAGCAAATGTACTGAAGTTTAACTAATTTTAAAACAGCTCCACTACTGACGTCGTTTGATCTTAAGCAATTACTAAATGTTACAGTAGGTTCTATGATAAGTTTCTTCTCTCGCACTTCTCGCTTGTGGAACTCTCTTACGCCTTCTTGATTTCCAGTCAACTTTGCATTCAAATTTTTGAAGATCAATGTCAATTGTCCTCAATCCACAATGATTTCTCTCACATTCTTTCACTCTCAGTAATCCCTTGCGTCTTAGTGGCTTTATCGCCTTGCTGAAAGGAGTGAAATGATTAAAAGAAATAATTTTCTTTCATTTGGCGCATGGAAGAAATGAATAATTCGATTGCGCGTTGTGGTGTAATGGATATCGGCTCGGGGTGAGAAATCTGAGAGCCAAGTTCGAATTCCAGTCGAGTTCGTTATATTTACTTACGTACAAACAGTGGCTATTCTGGAACTCTGAAAGTGGGGTGGGGGCAGAGATTTTTTTCTGCGGTAGAGGGGAGGGGGTGGCAAATTCAAGCAGCGTCTTTATTTTCATACTACACCACTATCGTATACACAACTTCGGAATTAGTTTTAGTATAAGTATGTTATTTCACTAAATTAAACGGAATAACTTTTCATTCATAATAGCGGAGTTCTAATCTATTCTTGCCCTCTCTTCCACTCTCAAGCTGTTGAACCACAAGAAAGGTTAACTTCAAAACAAAATCAAAGGGTTAATACTAACGTCAGTACTAGTAGAACAGTGTAATTTGTCTGCTCTGATTTTTTTTTTTCCTCCACAAAACTTTTTAAAAAGTGGAGGGGCAACCGAGGGACCAGCTAAAAAATTGGGGCTTCCCCCCCCCCAACCGTAGAATTGCCACTGTATATAAATATCCTTGGGAAAGGTTTGAATCGATCTCTTCTCTTTCCCCCTAGCTATGGGTTTGAATAGCAGTCAGATTAGGTTCTTTAGTCTTGCTTGATAACCAGTCTACCGCAGAGAGAAATGGCAACCTATGGCGGGAAAAATCTTTTGCCTAGTCAGTCATGTATCGAAAGATTCATGATCGCCCAAGCGTTTATCACGTATGGCACTTAACTGACTGATAACAGTATGACGTGACCTTGTAACGGTATGAAGTGGGACAAAAAAAAAATTCTTTTTCCACCAGACCACGTAAAATAATTTTGAACTCTATCAAGTTTCAAAAGTGAACTGAACAGGTTCAGCAATACGCCATTCTGTGGTTTAACCTGACAGAAGTCTGGTCCTTTCTGGAGTGATAGAATGAACTGACAGTTTTCGGGGGGTTTTTTTTTTTTTTGTTGTTTTGTTTTTTGTTTGTTTTTTGGGGGTTTTGGGGGGTGTTGGGTGGGGAGTTTCTAGTTAACATATCGCGACATCTATCAGAGATGAAATTTAAATTTTGCATTATTCCAAAATTTTGACACATTAGCTTAATGTCAACAACTAAGCACAAATAGTTATTAATTTAAAAAGAAATAGCAATTAATGTATATTATCCATGTACAAAATGTCGTTTTGATAAAAGTTAAAAAAAAAAACAAACAAACATAAATACGTAAAAAATGCTTATATTGTCGAAAATTCCTTTTCCTCCCACCAATATAGCTATTTGTGCTATATTATAATGCTTATTACCTAAACAATAATAATACTGAATAATTTTTTTAAACATTAAATTATATTTAATCACATCTCTCTAATAGCTGTTGCGATTTGTAAATTAAAATGTCCCATTGTAAAATCTCTGAAGATTACGTAATATAACAGGAACATTGAGATTCTTGTGAGTGAAAAGAATCCTTAAATTGACCTCAAAATTTAAAGTTTCTTTTTCTTTTGTTATATACATTAGTGTGTCCATTGAAATAATTATATGACGATTGTAGACGGGTGGGATTTTCTTGGCGAATGAAATTATTTCCTCTTTGAACCAGCACGCTGATTTTAGTTATGATTGCAACTTTTCGATCGTCGTACGCTCAGGCCTTCTTCAGGGGTTTATTGTAATCTATCACCTTGTCAAATGTTTAACTTTACCCTTCATCCAATCCATGGGGACATTGTTCTCATGGTGCCTCGTATACGGTTAAATTTCATCTTGTCTATTCATCTAGTTCTTTCCCAGTCTGTCATGATTTTAATTCTTGGGTCGGGTTAGGATTATTTAATCTTATTCAACAAGCAGAATCAACTAGAGGAAATATATTGACACAAGATGTATGAAAAGCGTCGTGGAAACTATTTCTTCCTGTAGATTGAATAAAGGGTTCAGTTGAAAATCCCCAAAGAGTTACCATGTATGACACCTTGAAGATGTGCGAAACTTTGAGTACAAATAAGGATGCTGCTCCGGATTTTATATATCTCTAAAACCCCGACATACACCTTTGTCCAGACAACCATATTGCTTTCAAAATCTCGTCAAAGATGAAGAAGAAACTTGAAGCAAAAGAAATGTGGGTCTACAGAAGGATCCTGAACATGTGAGCAACGACAAAGTTTTAGAGAAAGCGGAAACAAAAAGAAAACATACTTAACATCAGGAAGAGACAATTTAGGTTTCCAGGGCACATATTGAGAGAAGAGGGCTTGGAAAATCTGATACTCACAGGAGATTAAAAGTAGGGGGAACAGAGGAAAACAACACACAACCTACCTAGCAAGCTTGAATAAACGAATGGCAGAACAGGGCTTAGGAGAAATAACAGATAAATCTATTAAGAGCTATAAGGAGCAGGAAGTTGTGGAGGGCTATGATCAACTACATCCTGAGGGGACACAGAACAAACAAGACTGTTGTGAACTATATTTGCTTAACTTCACCTCTATAATGTGCACATTTCATCTATCAACACAGTGACACTATCAGAATAGTTTTTTAAAAAATTCCATGGCATATGTATTTCTTTTTATTTTATCTATTTTTTTTTTATTTTACCATTAGCAGTAGAACCCGACTTCGATCGGGTGTTTCATTACTGGGAATTTTTGGCGTTCAATTGGAGCAGTTTAAGTTTAGTCGGCCCACCCGAAAATCAATATTAGTAACAACAATTGGGTGCAACTGAAACACATCTCCAAATGGGGGGTGACCCTGAAAAGGGCCGTTTTTGCGTTCTCAATCTTGCAAGGAAGGAACCTCTTCCATGGACCGTCATAATAATAATATATACGATAATTTTTTATTTATAATATAATTAGTTTTTTATAATTCTAATCTTTTGCATTAGATTTCAACTCTCTAAATTGATTGTACGCTGTTTTTTACAGACATTAAATTTTGCTTTTGAATTTGCACAAAGTGTAAAATATCAGTTTTTTGATTTTTCACCTTCACGGTTGTAATTTTTTCCAGCCAATTTGGACTCAAAATCGGCACTGAAGAATTATCTATAAAACAAAAACAAATTTCATCGAAATCGGATGAAAACTGTGGCAACGCATAAACAGCATCACACACATTTTGAGAATTATAGATATAGAAAGATGGGCGTTAATGGGTTATAGGTAGATTGATTTGATTTCTTTTGTTTTACGGCATATCAACCTCAGTGGGTTATTTAATTCCAACTAGGTTTTTACTGCTGGTAATATTTTTGTTCAAAAAAGTATTGCTGGTATTTTTTTTATTTTTTTTTAATGTATTGCTGGTAATATTTTTTTTCTTTCAAAAATTCATTGCTGGTAATACTTTTTTACAAAAAATGTATTGCTGAAAACACTATGAATGTGTAAAAATAGGTTTTAAACCTATTTTTTACACTTTCATAGTGTTTTAACACCAGAGTGGTGTTAACCATTTGCCCAGATCTGGGACCCTAACAAGTGCTACCACTCTGAGTCAGGGTGGACCCGTAAACACCAGCAATTAAGGTGGTTCCACGCTCCTCAAAACCTTCTGATCAATGGCCTTGCTGTTGGATGCAATTTTATCGTCTTACCCAGGACGCGGTTGTAGTTTATCGTCTTACTCAGGACGCGGTTATAGGTTGAAATCCAGTATTAACACTATCATTGATGCATACTAACCTGTCAGTTCTGTCTTGTTTTAAGGAAAATAGGAAATTACCATTAACTGAAAATATATAACTGTAAAGTAGGCACCTCCCCAAAAGACGGCACCTACGGTTTAAAATGGATTTTAAAAATGAAAAAAACTTCCTTGAAGCTTTTTAGTTTTAATTCCAAGGTAATAGATTAAATTTAATATTTCCAATAAACAAAATAATTTGCTGTATTTCAAACTGAATTTAAGTTGATTGGAATTTTTTTAATTACTAACATCGGCCATATGACAAATCTGTCAACACTACACAATTCTTATAAAACTATACTTTTCTGAAACTTTATTTGAAAAAGAATAACTGATTTGGTATTTAATTAACCTCAAAGCAAATATTACTTTTAGTTTAAAATATCGCAGAAAGTTATTTTTAGCATGGATGTGGTTGCTTGAAGTACTAACACATTTATCGATAACTTGAAGATTGCGAGATTTAGGTTAACTTTCGAAGGTTCTAAAAGGGATTTTAAAAAAAAATTCTACATAAAAAAAAAAATCATTTGGATAATAACAAACATTTTGCTAAATCTTTGTTTTTTAAGCTTGGGGCATTTTTTTTTTTTTTTTTTCCCCAAGCACGTATGCTGATTTTTATCCAATCTTTGAAGATACCTACTGTAAAATGTACTAACGGAGATTTCTCATGGGCGCCGCCATTTTGGTTTAGATCGGATACTACGTAATGCAGAGTAAGCTAAACGCCATTCCCAACATTCAATATCATAAAAATACATCACAAAACAAATCTTATTGTACGCCACTATATGTCTACGCTGGTTTGGAAATAGAACTAAGCATTAGTTAGTTTATAACACAAACTCAAATGGGTTGTAAGTTTATATTATAAATTTTAAACCTATATATATTCTAAACTTACAATTATCTTCAATAGTCTTTATTTTAATCGTTCAATTTTTTTATTATTTATTTTTCCATTTTCCGCACAATGTCACATAATGTGTTTTTTTTTCTGTGATATTATAGACGGCTTATATCTCTTTATCAGTTTTAATTCCATTAGACAAAATTTAATTACTACATTATTTGACTCTGGGTAACTTCTCTGGAGTTTTCGAGGACAGGCGTATCCACAATTTAAAGAGAACAGATAACACGTTTTGATCCCAATTTAAAAAAACCAAGAAATCTCTAATTAATACCAGATTTTACGCTTGGTGTATCTCTTCAGGACGTAGGTGATCATAGCTCTCTACAATTTCCTGTTCTTTGTAGCTTTTAATAAATTTTGTCTTTATCTGTCCTAAACCTTTTTCTACTCACAAAGTAGTTTATGCACTACCTTTCTCTGTCCCTGTTGCCGTCAATACCCTGTGAGTATCATTTTTTTAAGCCCCCTTTCCTCATCGGTTTAATTAACTTAATTAAATCATAAGGCTGCTATCATTACCCATGTTCTGAAAATGTGAAATTTAAATTTGAATCCACTGTGATAAAAGAGAATGTTGAAAATTTTTTGGTTCAACCAAAAAATGATTTCATCATAAATTCTCCTTACATTTGGTCAGATTTTTATTCGGGCCGAGAACTTTTCAGCACCCATTCGTACATAAGTGAGAAAGAAAATAACTAAATTATTATTTGATTTATGATCTATCAGCTGCTACCACCTGTCGCGATTCCAATTTTCTGTGTATACATATGTTGTATTTTTTCTTGGTATCTCTTCTTAGTGATACGGTTTATTTTTATTTTTTGGTGGGGGGATATTATTATTTGCCGACATCCCTTCCCGCCCACCGTGTCTTCTCTCCCGCACGACATCTCGTGGGATTCATTTTTGCATCTCAGACACTCTCTGTAAATACTTCCGACCGCGTTACCAAGTTGAAAATCTTACCTACTTTCAACCTAGAATTAACAATAACCGAAGTGTTTCCTCACAGACAATACACATACACGCATGCGCACGCATCTTTTGTCTTCCGCCTTCCCTCCCACGCACAGACATATGGGTGGGTGTTAAACGTTTGTGTGCGTGCGTGTCTATTAATAAGAAATGAAACGCTTATGTTGAAATGACTTTTCTTGTGGTGTATAACCACTAAACTAAAAACGTATGCTGCGCGTGGAAACGATTAAAATGTTTTTGTTTATTGACTTACAATCTTACATCTATTATTATGTTATGTGTGTGTGTGTGTGTGTGTAGTTTTTACGTCGTATTTCCCGCCTTCTAAAGATGTATAAAACAAAAACAAAAAAAGAAACCAATTTTTTTTTTTGCACGATCTTTTGATTTGGTTTGGACTACCATTTTTGTTTGACAGAATCGTACTCTCATGACCCCCAGAATTATAAACAAATGCGATACACACACACACACATTTTTTCTATGTATTCTCCTCTGCTAAAATGTTAAGTACGAGCCATATGCCGGGAAATAAGTAATTTCTTGAAGTATGTTATTTTTTTTTTTGTGTACTTATGTGACTATTATCTTACGCATGCGCAGTATATAATGCTTTATATACAGGGTGCGACAAAAATACCTCCCACATAAAGGTAAGAGAGCTAGATGAATACACCCTTGCCACTAATATGTCTTACCATTATGTGGGATGTATTTCTGCCATATTCTTTATATTCTCTCTCTCTCTCTAATAGTTTTTGTTAATTTGGTCAAATTTTAGGAAGTGGGTCAGGTCAATAATTTTTCAACACTATTTTGAGTGTTTGCATGACTGCATTATCTATTAATATATGACTGCATATACACTTATGCCGTATTCAATAAATGACAACATTAAAATCTGTTGTTGGTTGTACTTCAACACGGATTATAAAGCTCTTATAGGCATTCATTATGTTTTTTTTATTTTTTGTTTGTTGATAGCTAAACAGACAAAAAAAAATCACACCAGCAAATCAACAGCTTCTATTTTTTTTCCTTAAACTACAAATAATTATTTACATCTATTTTATCTCATTTTTATTGCCACAATTTAATTCTTCTAAATGCTTTATTGTATTCTAGAAGTGCATTGTCTTTCTTCTATCTTCTGTTGTATTTATTGCCTCCTCTTCAACCGATAGCTGTGACAAACATTTAAAGTAAATTCTCCCTTTTTGTTTGTCTAATATTAAATTCCTCAGCTACAATGATGATGATGATACAGAAGAAACATGTTAGAACAAGTCGACAACATCTTAACCAAATGCAACTAATTTGTTGAAAGCGGAAAGAAATACAGGCATCACACCTGAGAGGGTAGGAACATAAATAGACTTGGAATCGTGCAAAGAATTTCTGCTCAGCTATACAGAAGAGCTATAAAAACAATCTAGAAGTTATCTCGGGAAAGTGAATCAGAGATTCAGACTGCCGGATCAATCCTAGCTGCAGCAAAAATAGCATAAAGCAATGTTTCCCATATAGGGCATCTTTGATATGTCCTTCCAGATAATTCAATAAAATGAATCTATCTATAAGACGTGTGTTGTTAACTTAGTTTGGTACAGGGCCCAAAGTATGGAGCATATCTAGCATATCTACTCTGAGGAGCAGACATCTTTTAATTTTCTTACTAAACTTAGCTTAGTTTGGCACAAGGCCAAAAGTACGACCAATCAATAGACTAGTTTGGTAAACATTACCCCATGTTGAAACACTTATTTGTGTCTTTTGTTTGGAGAGTGCTTGCCTTTTTTAAGGCCTCTCCAAAAAAAAAAAAAATGCAAAGAAATAAACCAAAAATGTTAAATGTCTATCAATTATTTTTGTCTTATTTTCTCAAATGTTCAAATGTAATTTTCATTTTTTTTTTCTCCAAAATCTTATTTTAAGTAATTTTTTCTTCTCTTTTGTAGGTAAGCTGGTGATTTTTTTTTTTCTTTTCAAGCTGATGGTAAGCTGATTTTACTTATTAAAACTTGAGAAAAAAAGGAAAATGAAAAAATAAAAATTAAAAAAAAAAAGTAAAATGCTAGCTTATTCATATTATGTTGTTGGAAGCCAAATATCTGTTCACTGTGAATCTCTTCTCTATTGGGTTTACCAAAAAAAGTGGTTTTTGCCATGAAATGGCATCAGGAAATGTTTTCACAAACTTCATTCAAGAGATCACTTCTGTTTATATTGTGACAGATGTCATATTAAATGTACATATTAAAAATTTGTCTCGATTGGAGTTTTTTTTTTTTTTTCCTTTTATTGATTCTAACTTTAATTTCAAAACCTAAAACACTGTCAACAGAATGTCACCTGGAAGACAATATTCTAGTTAGAATATTATAATGGAAAAGAAAAAATATTTTATCACTGAAGTCTTCATGCTGTAGTTATAATGAAGTTTATAAATTTGTCATAGGTATGTCCAAGCCTTCGTACATATGTGTGTGAGATATATAATAATAATAGCTGGCCACTCACATTCAAGGATACCCGTCTACCATGGCGGCTAACCAATCCCTATTGCAAATGCTCGCTCAAGCACATTTGTGTTTGCTCAACACCCACAGAGCCAACCTGTGGTTTATACTGCAACTATGCTGAGCGGACCTTAGTTACAGTTTCTGGGAGAAAGGGTGTTATCTAGCATGATCGACAATTTAAACAAGGCCAGCACACTCACACCCTCGGCTATATGATGACTTGTGGCTTTGTGCTAGCTCAGCTATCGACGCTCCTCAAGTGTTCCCTCTACCCAATTTCACTCACAAGGCTTGGGTCATCCCCCCCTCCAGAGTTGGCTTCTAGCTTTTATTTCCATTTTAAACAGTCAATAACTCCAAAACTGTAGATTTTATCAAATTTATCAAGCCAGATTCGAATGGAGTATATACAATTACACATAAATGTAAGTATTCTGGAAATTTTTAATGCAAACCGAGTTTTGGTGTTACATTGCAAATTAACTAAAAACACTGTTTAAAATGGGATAAAAGCTAGAAACCAACTCTGCCAAAATTCTACAGACAACAAATGAAGAGATGCTTGCCTGTATAATCATTTCAAAATTTAAAAGCATCATTCACCTAGTTTCCTTGACTCCAAAGAATTGTATGAAATGCCCACTTAAAATTGCCCTCAATGGTTCAAGTATTAAATGTGCAATGTTCTCAGCTCAAGGCAAAACAGATTTAGGCACAAGCAAAAACAAGCTTCAGCTTGTTATATTTGGCTCTTCCTACAGACTTTCATTATTCGTTGCTCTTGGCTGTGAAAGGCATCTCCAGCTCGCCAAAGCTAAGCAAAACAGCATATCTAAATCTGGCAGTGTCCGTATCTGTCTGTTTGCTTATGGACAGCAACACCTTTGTTTTGTTAGACCTTTTTTTAATTACTTTCCTGATTCTGTCTTTTCATGAAATTAATTTCTTCCTACTTTTTTTTTTTTTTTATTATTCTTATTCTTCCTGTTGTTCTTATCCTTGTTGTAAAATTAGATTTAAGTTAATAAGATATTAAAATAAATAAAAAATAGGGCATTTAATATAGTATTATATATCATAAAGAGAAAAAAGAGCATTTAATATAGAAATGTATTTAATATATATATATATATATATATATATACACACACACAACCTATGATGGGTACAAATTGTTATGGCACCTAAAAAATGTGATATATAAACAAAAAAAATTGGGATTATATATCACATTCAATAGAATAAAATTTTTTACTAATATATATATATATATATATATATATATATATATATATATATATATATATATATTTATGAAATGGGCTAAGTCTGATAATTATTTTAATATATTTTCTGTTCATACATTATTTTTATAGATACAATTATTTAAGTAAATGCTCTGTTTAAAATAGTTTACCAACCTGAATGTCAAAAAATGTGTCCACTGACAGGAATCAAACCTGTGTCCTACACATTGGATCATTTGATCCAACGTGCTATACTACTCAGCTACAGAGGAAACGTCTGGTTAGCAAAGTTCAAATTACTGTTTTTAAACAACAAATTTCCCACAGTCTTTTGCAAATGATCATATCAAAGGACACATTTTCTATTAAATTTCTCAGACATTCAGGTCAGTAAATGTAATTAGTACTGTTTATTATAAACAGAGCATTTATTTAAATGTATCTATAAAAATAATGTATAAACTGAAAATATATTAAAACTATTGTAGGACTTAGTCCATTTTATAATATATGTTGTCATTAGTTTAAGTTGCACTTCAAGCAGATATGATCATTCAAGAAAGATTGTGGGAAATTTGTAGTTTAAAAACAGTAATTTGGACTTTATTTAACAGGTGCTTCATCTAGCTGAGTGGTATAGCACGTCAGATCAAATGACAGTTTCATGTAGTACACAGGTTCAATTTCTGTTGGACGACACATATTTTCTATGTAATTCCTTAGATATTAAGGCCAATAAATGTAATCGGTAGTTTTTTATAAACAGAACATTTACTTAAATAAGTGTATCTATAAAAATTAACATATAAACTCTGTATATATATATATATATATATATATATATATATATATATATATATATATAGAGAGACTAAAACGAAACAGGGAATCATCAAGGGAGGCAAAATATCACTCTTATCAGATTAAGCAACCACTCCATCTGCTTACAGAGAGAAGGCTGCCTGATCCCAATGTATATAACCTCTAAAACTTTTAAGGAATAGTCAGAGTGCAACTGCACTTGATTACTGTGAAAGAATCCCTGCTAAATAACACAACACAGACATTAAGTAAATGCACATTTATACATACTTGTCCTCAAGATGCTCAAGAGTGAGGCTTGAAACCAATTAGCCCTTTTTTCTCTCTCTTTTTTTCACTTCCCCTCTTTATGCTGACTTTATTTTATTATCCTTGCTCTCTCCCTCACCACCACTTACTTTCTTTGTTGGTTATTTATAAGTTTGTCTTTGTATGTGTGTGCTACACATATTTTAACCTATCTGTATTTTTAGGATTTCATTTATATAATATATACATATATATATAAAGTATGTATCATGCCTGATTTTTTTTTTTTTTTTGTCATGGGGCGTTTTTCATATTCTAACTGTTTACATCTTTTAATCCCTGAACTTGCTTTTATTTATGTATTTATTTTTTTTTAATATTCACAAAGTAATCATTATTTTAGACATTTAATCACTGGACATTACTTTTTTAAAAATATTCTTTTACATTCACCCTGCTCCATTTGAGTGGAGGGTTATACATTCAATAGTGATGCAATGAAAAGGACTTCTGTTCTCTTGTGAATCCATACAGTTTCTATAAACCCACAAAATAGACATTGTCCACCTTTTTTGTACCCACTGCTGCTGGTCATGGATGTATTTGGTAAAGTTTAGCCTCTGTTCATTAAAATCTCTGGTTCAATTAATAGATTATAAGGATATTTCAGGAAAATGTTTCATTGGACTCTTTGCCTCAGCTGCTCCATTATATTCAGCTGCTTTTCAGTATATGACCATAACAATATTATGGATCTCTCTTGATAAGTAAAGGTTCATTCATTAATTTGACAGCAAAGTTTATGCTTATTTTAAATATCTTATAACTTTCCACTCTTCACTTGTAAAATAAGTTATCTAAAACTTCCTAGACTTATTACAGGACCATCTGTAATCCAATTGACAGAATAAGTCATAAGGTACACTTCTATGTGATGTGTTTCTTCCGGATGTAGGTGATCATGGCTCTCCACAATTTGCTATACTTTGTGACTCTTAGTAATGTTTTTTTATTATCCCTGCCACTAATACTCCATGTTCTGCTAACCTTTAACATAAACACTTTAGGTAGGTTACTTGCTGTTTCCTTCTGCTCCTCTTGTCACATTCTCCCAGCTTTCTTTCTTTATTATGTGTCTCTCTTGCTTTCAGCATGCCATGTAGTTATCAAATTTCCCAAGCCTTCTTTCCTCATTATGTGTCCCAGCCACTTCAACTCCTTCTTTCTTTTTGTTTCCATTTTCTTTAAAACTTCCTTGTTACTTAACATGCTTCATCCGTGGTATTCTTATCATTCATCAGTAGAACCACATCTCTACTGCTTCAAGTTTCTTCATCTGAAAAGAAATTGTCCAGCATTCACTGCCATATATAGGAGGATTGATATTATATAACAGTTCAGCACTCTTTTCTTTTTTTTTTTTTCCTTTTTTTTAATGAAACTTTTTTCCTTTTTCTTAATACTTTACTTAGCTTTTGGAAGTTATCCTTATTTATTCCAATGCACTTTTTGAAGGTAAACTAAGACCGGGGTGAGGTCACCACAAATCATAATTTCAGTTTGTAGATCCTCCTCCTTGACTGAACATTATGCTGAATGGTTAAATTTGGCAATTACGTTTTTCAGTTGCAATCCAATTGGACTATGTTCAATTAAGTCACAACTCTTACTAAAGGTTGCAAAAAGGTCAAACTCCAATTCCAATCAGGAATTCGAAGTGTTATATGCACACTTAAGTTTTTTTTTTTTTCAGTAGATATTTTACATATTGACTATTAGTATATTCAGCTTAGTGTTGAACACTTACTGAGACTTATACTCAGTATTACAGGAATGATATGGTCAGTGAGACTAGCATGCCAACCCATGCTCTACAACCAGGCATAAATTGATATTTACTAAGCTGAGCACAAGATCTACTTTGTGTGAGGTGTGTTGTGCCAGTTTTGCAACTGGAGACCGCTTTTTAAATATTTGGCTGCATTTTTTTTTTTCTTTTTAACTGTAGATGCAAGTGGGTAAAATATATAATCTTGGCCACATGACAAGCGGTTTCAAAATTTAGACCCTTTCAATCTTATTTAATCATAAGGTATATACATCCCCCATGATTAAAATCTTAATAATACCAGTTATTAATTTCTGTAAAAAAAAACCTTTTTTTTTTTTTTTGTTTTTTTTTTGTTTGTTTGTTTTTTTTACATAATGATACAACTGGAACATTTTTTTTATCCCACAGCCTAAAAGTGTGTGGTGGGGGGGGGGCTGTTATGTCCTTCGCACACAATTTTTTTTTTCTTTTTAGTCATTTAGTTTTAGTACAATGGATTTACTGTCCACTTTGGTATAGTTACATGCAACAGCAAGAGACTTAAAACGATGACTGGTTGTTAGAATAGATTTAAAAATTTATATATATATATATATATATATATATATATATATTTTTTTTAAGCATCCAAACTGGATCACACGGTATTTTTCTTCTTTTTTTTTTTTTAAAGAAGCGAGAAAGAATTTGGGATTTAATTTATTTCAATTTCAAAGTTGGATCGAAAGGTCTAAGTTGCTTTAATTTTATTTTAAACTGATTTTACCTGTAGAAATTGCCAAGGTTTTTAGTCCTTCCTGTAATTTCACTTCGGCAGAAAAAAAAATCTTACTTCCTCTACAGATAAAAGTAGGAATTTATTTACAAAGAAGCTTTTTTCTTCTTCATATTTTGAGAGTCGAAATAATAAATAAATAAGATGCCCACTATCTAGCTATAAAAAGAAAGATGGTATTATACAGTCGGATGGATAAGGCGGCGAAGAAAGAGGAAGTAGAAATGACCGCATTGTTGGTATTTCTGGACATGATCAACTTCTTTCTCAGGAGTCTTTACAGTTTACAACGAATATAGTGTTACTATCGTGCCGAAAAGGGAAAAAATGGATAGAGAAAGAAAGACGTTAAGAAAATATATAGAAAAGAAAAAGAAAAAAAACTCTTAAATTATAAATACAAAAAAGAAAAAAAAAGTATAACTATGTTTTTCTCCACCTCTGTCTCTCTCCCCAACCCAACAATGTCTACTCTCTGCAATCTTGTGTATATCTACTCTACTGTAAGCACGTTGACTTGAAGGTAGAATAAAGACTTGTTTATATTTGAAAAGTTAGTTGCCTGGTGAGTTAATTCGGCTAACATCAGGTCTGGTTAACTTTATTACAGAAGCCTTCAATAGCGATGGAGTTTTAAGAAGAGGAAGGCAGAAAAAGCACGAAGACTTTGAACCACTCCCTAGGCTAAAAGACATTGGAATCTTAAGATGTGCTAGACAGAGACAAACATTTTTTTCCTATCTTATTCACTATAAATAACTTTTATGCGCAGCGTCCTTTCTGGACGTAGGTGATCGTGGCTCTCCATATCTTCCTATTCTTTGTAGATCCAAGTAAGGTATTTTTGCTATCCCTCCTAATCTCTGTTCTGCCAGCTATTTGCTACTTTCCTCTTGCCTTAAATAGGTCCTGTAAGTGTTAAATTCTCCTAGCCCCTTTTCCTCATTACATGACCTACAAATTTCAACTGTCTCTTTTTGATTTTAAGTAGAAGTGTTCTTTTTGTTTCCATTTTCTTTGGTTTAGGTTTAAAACTTTATCATTACTGACATGTTCAGTCCATGATGTTCTTGGCATATTTCTGTAGCATCACACTTCTGTTGCCTCGAGTCTCTTCATCTTTGAGGAGAGTGTCCAGCATTCACTGCCATGCAGGACTGATATTCATTTCTTTGTTTCTAACGAAATTTTAATGTTTCTTAATACACTGCTTAAATTCTAGAATGCTCCTTTTCGCTATTCCAACACAAATTTTTATTTGCTTTACTTTTCATAAACAGATTTAGATTTCACTATTAACGTTCATTTTTGTGAGTTGTTCGTACACGATCAAACTTTTTTTTTATTTAACATCAAATATCATATCTACTTGTATACAAATTACAACCTCCACCTCTAGTAATAGTCATGCTGTTGTAATTGTTTCAACGTAAAATAAGCTGTGCCAGGGAATTTATTATATATATATATATATATATATATATATATATATATAGGCGTGGAACGAAAACATGCCGCGGAGGAAATTACAAAATAAAAGCAGTGTCGTGGAAAAAAAATTGAAGGAAATGATTTATTTTATTGATTGATTTATTTTTCTACTATAAACTTTTTACAGGTTATTTAAAGCCAGAAAATATTTTCAGAGTAAGAATTTTTTTTTTTTTTTAAATAATAACGAATTAGTGATAGAAGTTTTACTAATTAACCTATAGCTGGAGGAGAAGAGGTGAATTCATACCTTTACCAAGGGTATTTCTGCGTAAGTGGATATAACGAACCCAGCTGGAATTGGAACTCGGCTCTCCAATTAAAAATTCTGAGTCAATTATCCATTACACCACCCGCACGTCCAAGATTACAGTACGGGAACTAGTGTTATAGCGTTATGTGGCTGTAAGCGGAAATGATTTATGCCGGCACATATATTTGGTATATAAGAGTACTGTATGAGCAGCGAGTTCGATCCTCACCGGGTGACCCATACTTTTGGCCTTGTGCCACGTCTAATCCATGCTTAGAAAATCATAAGAATACTGTATGGCGTCGAGTTGCCAACCGTCTCTTTTACTATTTCTCGACTGGTCCTTTGTTTGTTTTTTACCACGTAAATACAACAATGTCATTTTACGTTATAATGTTCTTTATTACAACTTGACAGTATGGCGCGCATCCTAATCTCAAGCTGAAAATTCATACAAATAAAAAAAGAAAATAACATACCATCATTTTCGGAATATAAAACGCGCCCTTATTTTGAACACAGTTTAAAAAAAAAAGCTGCCATCGTATTTGAAAGATTTTTGTTGAGCAAACATTCCGTCTGATATTTCCAATAATTTATCCTTTAAGCATAAAAGAGCCGAAAAACTTCAACATTTGTAAATACGGCAAATAAAAGGTTTGCTGTAATTTAGTTTTGTTCAAAACCTACAAAATTCTAATTGCTTTCACTATCGCTTGGAAATGCATCAAACATTTCATCATTGGATCCAATATTATAATAAAATAAGTTTTCCTTATTGCCATCTATTGCGTTACTGATACCAAACTTTTTAAATGACTTATTTTCCCACGAATTCTTCACCCACATGCACACCCGATCAAGAGTTGGTCTTTTCCTTTGTCCAGATTTTAGTTTAAATAAAAGTGCATCATATACACTGAAAAATAGAGTAGGTAGGAAATTTTAATTGCTCAGTGTTAAAATGTTCGATTTCAGAAAACACGTGACTTTTGTCTTTACAATCTGAATATTGTTTCCATGATGTCGCCAAACATTTGTAGGTGCTAAATAAAATGACACATGAAATATTATCATCTGAGAAATTGGGTTATTGCAAAGTGATACTTTTAAGTATCGATTTGGGTCAATGTTAAATAACAATTGAAACACATTACACTTCAATAGTTATTTTTTTTTTTTTTTAAATGTCTTACACTTTCACATTTAACGTTATTTCTTGTATCAGTCTTGCTGATATTTTTCAGGGGAAAAATATCGATCCAAACAATCTTATTCTTTTATCACACACCTACATCTAAAGTATAATGAAATTCTTTTGAACTTCAATCATGCCATTATAGCAAGGTATAATTTTAACGAAAATATCTAGAATTCTGTAAAGGAAAAGAAATTTCTGTAGGAAATTCTGTCGTCCAGGCTTTTATATTAAAAATCAGGACTCCCGGATTCAAAACAATAATAAAATTTAAAAAAAATAAACAAAACTTGGGTAAACCTGTTAAATAAATCATTTCTATTTACAAACATATATACATGAATTCAAGAGTCAAAAAGAAGTAAAAATAGTCTTTGAGTTTAGTCTTTCGGTAGTTGGTTCGCAGAAAATCTGTGGTTGAGAAAACACTTTGATCGTTAGTGAAGATTCACTGACCGTCTCTACTGTGTCGTTGACAATTCCTTTGAAGTTGCCGACATATGTTTCTTTCATCACACGCTAGTGGGTGGGGAACTATGCAGCCACACCTTCTCTACGTCTTGGAGACAGCTACATCTCTGCTAGTTTTCAGAGTATGCTCAAGAAAAACAGGGTTTTAGTTTTCTCTGATTGGTCAAATATTACACATGGTGATGTTAATTTCTGACCAATAGACACTTTGAGTTAAACGGTACGTATTGTATTGCGGAATCTTTTTGGTGTGTTTGTAATATTGTCTGGTATTGAATTAAAAAAAATAAAGTTTGGGCATCTTTTAATATGGTATGTTTGTGGGTATGTAATTTTGTTGGAAATAGGAATTATTTCCGATAGTACTTTTAATCAAGTATTGCTATTTAACATCTGGCTATATTTCTGAGATCGGGTACTGTGACTATTTACACTATTTTCAGTGTTCGGATTGTTCTCCTCATCTTTATTGCCATCTTTACGACGTTTCGGTCTTCTTCAGGTGATATACGTTGGAATTTCGAACCGAACCCTTTTAGTTCACGGGAGTGTGTTATTTATTTAGAAAAGTTACAAATAATACATTTTTTAATGATTAAAACACACACACATATTGCTATGTGACATCCTTTCAAGAAGTAGGCAATCATGACTTGCATATTTCCCATGTAGTAAGACGCACACCATAATCAGCTCGGTATTTTTTCGATAAAATAAATATTTGAGCATTTAAGAGCTTCTCTTACTAGCCAGTCCAAATCACTGACTCTACAGTGTATTTTTTCTTTCTGCCATAAATTATTTCATTTTGGACCTATTATCAAATATTTGTGGTTATTATTAATTAGATTTTTAATAGTTTAGCACAATGTTATACCGATTTATATAACAACTCGTAGTTGCCGCCACAAGGTGTCTCAATAGTTGGTTTATATATTTTAATAATTTAGTAAATGCTATTAATTTATGAATAAAAGATATGTTTTGATATTTCTTTCTTTATGAATTTGTAAATGATAAATATTGCATTAGTTTTTATTGTATTAGTCTTTTAGAATGTAAATATAAAATTATTCTTGTAAATAAGCAATATAATAAACAGTGATTACTTTTGTTGTAAATTCGGAAGAACAAAAAATGTATAAATTCACCTTTGTCATACGTTTAGGTTTTATTACAATTCTAATCATAGCTTTTTGAAGTGAAGGTAGTTAAAATAATCAACGTCAATGAAAAAGCCGTCCGTTTGACACTCCGTTTTTTTTTTTTGGGGGGGGGGGTACAAAAGTCGAAGATTGCCAAACTCCTATATTAGTCATACAAAAAATACGACTAATGCAGTTGCAAAATTGCTTATTTCCGTCTTTTTTATGATGTAAGGAAATTAATAATTGTAATTTCCTTTCCTCACCATATTTGATAGAGTATAAGACCCTGCCTCCCATTTTGGCCGAGAATATTAACTCCTCACTGCCCACCGTTACCGTGGCAGTCGCCCTTGGATGCAGATGTGAAGAGGCGCAAATTTTCGTCTGGTGATTAAAGTTCATCTGTAGGTTCATCTGTAGGCAAAAAATACCCGTTTTCATTTTGTCTTTATATAAAGCGAAGTAAATCTAAAACTTCTTTGTGTGTGTCTTTTCATAAACCATAACCATGATCATATGGCTTTCCAAGCGAGTTCCAGAGACTCTGGACTAGAGAAATAGCATTGATTAACTCTAGTTTTTAATTTGAAAAATAACATTACTTGATAACATCATTTTCAAAACGATGTACAATATATATAAGTATACTATGGTCTAATTCAATTAGTTCCAATGTTACAATTATGATACTAGGATTTTATTTTTGGCCTGGATAAAGTCGTAATTGAATCTTTGTCATTCAGAGGGTAAAAATCCGAAAATCTAGTAAAACACATAACGGGTAATTCTAGTAGGGGAGCCAAAATTATGTTCATACCCGGACGCTTAGAACTCACCATGTCAGGTACATAGTTGTCTCATCCCCATTCCCTTCGTATTCCACTGGTGAGGATGTAGTTCCACCCAGGCAAATTCTTCTCCAGAACATATTTCGTTGTGGAAGTGACTCTTGAGAGAATACTGACCTGATCATTTCAATCTTAGAGATTAAATCTAGGATCAGCCATTATTAATTCTACATACCCCCATAATGTGAATCTTTTGCTCCCTTTTGCCAACAACCGTTAGTTGCCTTCTACTTTGAATGGCTCTTGGGCCTTGTATTGGGTGAACAATAGCTATGATGAGAAGAAATTGATTTTCCAAGAGCGCTAATGCACAAGTGTATGGAAAAGACGAGATAAGGATTTGAACTCTACTCTACAATCTCTATACTGATAAGTTTACCTTCTATTAAGGGGGCCGATTTTCAGTGTTTGCATTGATATTTTGTCCCCTAATCCGTGTGTGTGGCATGCTAAAAGGCAAGTACCGAGGGAAGTAAACATTTTTTTCTGACATTTGACCCCGTTGCTTAGGCAAATAAATTAGGCTTTTGCAATTTTCAATTTCAGAAGCGGGTGGGGAAACCTTGTATTCATCAGCCAGACCGAGTCATGTGGTGATTTTGAAATAGGGTTAGATTTCTTTTTCTTTTTAATGGATTGGATTTCGTTCTTTTCGCCATGGGCACCGACGTCTGCATGAAATAAGTGGCCCAAGCACACCCCACCTGTGTTCACCCATCCCACAAGACAAATCAATCTTGTACTCCCGCACCAAGCTACATTCAAGGCTCTTTCCGCCTTTTAACTTCTATGTTTTCAATCATTTATTTATTTTTCTATTTCCTCTTTTGATTAGCCTTGCTTACAACACTAAAGTTGGGGGTGTATTCATGTAAATATTTCCAAACGAAGCATATCTATCGCTTGCCTGACTACACCTCATTGCAAGCTACACTGAACACGCATAAAAGACGAGAGCTCTATGCAATATTGGTCAATATTTAGAAAAAAAGAAAAATTATCTCCCTTTACTAGCATCGCGAATAAAGTCTAACACGGTCTATTTCAGATAATTATTCACTGGGTCAGTATTTTTTAACATTATTTTGATGCCATCAATGTATCGGCTTACGGCAATGGCATGTTGAAACACCGGTTCACATTCCGATCACTGAAGTTAAGCAACATCAGTATTTAGATGGGTGACTGCTGTGTAATATAAAGTACTGTAAGATACTGGACAGGCTTAGCAAGTTGGCGGTGGATATAATCTCGCCACTTACTTTTTTTTAACTTTATTTTTTATTAATGTTCATTCAATACTGGGCCCAAGAGCCACTCAAGGTATAGGGTTACTGTGTGGTGTTGTATTAGCATTAGAAACGGCAAGAAGTGGACTTCTTGGGGCTATACAGGAAAGATAACTAACTCCAGACTTGAAGAGATCAAGATTTAATTAGTGAATAACATTTCAGGGTTCAGTCAGACACGTTAGAATTGTAGTGTGTAAGTATACTTTAAAAGAAAACCAAAAACCCATCCTAAACAAGAAATAAAGGATAAACCGCTAGCCCTGTTCAAAAGACCAGAGATGTGATTCTGGACTTACCAGAGAAAGATAGGTATGGCCTTGATTGGAATATAATTAATTCATTATATGAATGCATTGGAAATTATTTTATTATACAAATGCATCGCAAATCTTTTTGCTATAGGGAAGCATTGGAAATAATTTTAATATAGGAATATATTGCTTACAGGCATTTCACATTGAAATGCCAGTTCTCGTCTGATCACCAAAGTTGAGCAATGTTGAGCCTGGTTAATACTCGGATGACTGACTGATGTGTAATACCAGGTACTGAAAGCTACCACACAGGCCTAGTAAGTCGGCAATGGATATAATCTTGCT
The DNA here is from genome assembly GCA_903632075.3 of Acanthosepion pharaonis. Taxonomy (NCBI): domain Eukaryota; kingdom Metazoa; phylum Mollusca; class Cephalopoda; order Sepiida; family Sepiidae; genus Acanthosepion; species Acanthosepion pharaonis. The sequence goes on along the minus strand of CAHIKZ030001369.1, from coordinate 3,978,235 downwards.
ACTTACACTAAAAGAAGACCTCGATATGTGAAGGTGCTTTTGAACTGACAAGTCACAAGCCCTACCTGGATTTGGGTGAGTGGGAGGTGAGTGTGTGCAAAGTATACTCTTTTTTATTTGTACGCACACAGTCTTCATTTGTTATTCTTTTTTTTTTCTGTATTGTTTTTGTTTCTTTGCTGCCCCCTTCTCTCCCCAGATCTCTGCCTCCTCACTCCCCCCAGGATGACCCCCCCCCAGTGACTGCCACCAACCCGGATTCTTCTCTCTCTCTCTCCCGGTATCACCCCCACCCTCCATCTCTCTCTGGTCACTCTCGTCTCTCGAATTTTTTCACGCTGCCATATCTCTTGTAATATTTTCGGATCCTCTTTATACTCTCTGTCTTCATGCTTCTCTTGTCACAATTTTTCTTTCTCCACTTGCGTCAACTTTTCCTCTCTGAAGCCTTTTATAACTGCTCTCTCACTCTCGCTCATTTATTTCTTTATTTGGCCCTGTTTTCTCTCACTCATATTTTCCCTCTCTCTCTCTTTAGTATGTATTTTTATTCATGCCAAAATCTTTCTCTTTCTCTCTTGTCCATGTCTTTATAGCTCATATTTTCCTCCTTTTTGTTTCTTTATGCCCCATCTTTGTCTTTTTTTCATCTTTGTATTCTTTTACTTCTCTCTCTCTGCTACTAATCTCTCTCTCTCTATCTATCATATATATATATATATATATATATATATATTTTCTCTCTTTCTTTGAAAAGCTAACTATTGCCCACCTTGCCAAAAAAAGGTTTCAAATACACTCAAAAGAATGGCCCCTTGCATCTCTGGATATTAATTCAATAGTAAAATTGTGATCCATCATTAAAAGAGATGGAGCTGAGAATGGAAAACAATATTGAAGTGAAGATAGCATCTGAGAAGCCAAAGAAAATGTTGCAAATAATGTTAAAAATAATGAACAAAAAACTGAAGGTTATAGAATGTCAAGGAGCCCATTTATCATGTAAAACAACAGTTTATTGAGGTGTCTTAGATATTGTGATAATTGAATAATGTTTATTCAGTCTATGTATGTTGAAGAAGAGTCAGATTGACCATAAATTGTTTTAAAAGATCATACTGAAAATAAAATGAAACAGTTTGGATATTTTTTTAAACTTATGAAGGTAGTGAGAATCACTTTACTCTGTAGACATTGCATGTTGGATCCTAGCTGTAAAGGTCGAAACTAGAGAAACTAAGGAAAATAACCCATCAAAATGTTTTCCATGGAAATAGCCATAAGCTAGTGAGAAACTTGTAACATTAAGTATGTGCAGAAACTGGTTGTAGGGTGGAAAATGATCCCACAAGACTGTATAGCTACATTTGAGTTCTGTCCAAGCTATACTCTTTGTTTTTCATACCATTTTATTATTATAGTTTTTTTTTTTTTTTTTCTAAACATTCTGTGTCTACATTTTTTTCTTTATTACTAGTTTTCCACCATCTTATACTTTCGTTGCAACTCCCAGGATTGACATCTCTTATTACAGTTGTTACTTATTCTTGGGGTGCCTTGGGCTTCAACTACACCAAGTGGTTCTGCTGTGGTTAATTTTTACTATGCAGATTCCTGATACTGCAAATAGCAACAAACCAGATAGACATTGTCCTTTTTTTTCTTTTATATATATATATATATATATATATATATATATATATATATATACACACACACACACACACACACCTATGATAATATTTGATAAATTATTCACTCAGAGTACCAACAATAACTAACAATAAAATAAGTCACATGGCACAGTGCATAAAGGTGTTAATTAGATCCAATAACAGGACCAAAAGAGTGTGAGTTCAATACCTGGTTAAAGCGGTGGAGAACTTTGAGAGGGGAATTAACAGATGATAACTGATAACTGACATCCATTAGACATGGCACGTGGAACTAGAACAGTCTACCCCAGTGAGCGAAATAAATAAATTCGACATTCCAATCACCTGAAGAAGGCCGGAGCATACAACGGCCGAAACGTGATAAATATGACAACAAAGATAAGGACAATAGTCCAAATAATGTAAATAGTGTACATAATACCTCATCTCAGAAATATAGACAAATAATACAATAAAACAATTATAATATGCTATGATAAAAAGTATGCAAAAGATTTGTTCTTAGAGTAGATCTTATTAGACAAAGTAAGAGATTACCAATCGTAACTAATAAATAGAACCATTTATAACAATATACATTAATAAGTTGTCTGACAAGATCCATTTTTACTATAGATCTTATCAACTTCAGCTGAATTTTTTTTTCCCTATTTAGTCAAGAACTAATCATTTTCCTTTTGAAACACTTTACAGTTTTTCTTTGACATAACCAAATTACTACGGTTGACCTGCAATAAATCACGGTAAGTGATACTACAACTTAAGTGAAGAACCCTGTTACATATCTAGGCTTGTATTTGTTTTCATGATGTGTTCCGTTGGATAAAAATGCCTATACAAAGGTGGCTAAGTGAGAATCTTCAAATTTGTTGTACAATAAATTCATAAAAGATCTTTCACTTTTTTTTTTTTTTTTTTTTTTTTTTAAAGTTCCACTCACAGTTCCCCCACCCTAAGAACTGCTACTTTGTTGAATATTCTCTCACAAGAATACTTCCTGGAACACTACAATCTTAACTTCAAGTCAAGCAATAATCATTATCTATCCACCTTATCGTCATAATCTTCACTTCTACCACCTCATTCATCATAATGATTTTAGCATTAACTTGAATGGCTATCGAGCTTTGTATTGGGCGAATTTCGGTATAAAATCTATCGGCCTCTCCAAGTCAAGTGTCAGTCATTATCTACCCTCCTTATCCTCATAATCTTCAATTCCTACCACACCCTCTTACATTAATATCATAACCATTTTAAGTAACCCCTACCTTGAGTGGTTCTCTAGCCTTATATTGAGAAAATTTTAGTATATACAAGGTGCAATGGATCAGTTGTTGCCTAAATTATGCAAAAATTGAAATAATACTGGCATCTCAATTTAACAGATATATTTACCAAAATTAAACAAAAACATCTTGAAATACTAAAGAGTAAATTTATTCAATAAACTTGCCATTGGCTGCAACCATGGACTAAAGACGACTTTGGAATCTCCAGCAACTCTTCTGAGCAGTCTCTTTGTTTAAGTTGGTGAATGCTGCCATAATTCTTACCTTCTTTGTTGATTTCTCACTCAACTGCACCCCACACATAATAATCAAGGCGGATGCAGTCTAGGGAGTTAGGTGTCCAGATGTAACAGGTGATGTGGTCGCAGAAATTGTCTGACAGTCATGACTGGGTTCTTCTGCTTGTGTGGCATGGTGCTGAGTCCTGTTGTCAGATATAGGGTCCTCCAGCAGCCACCCTCTTGACCCGTAGCAGCAGTATTTCCTAAAGGCACTTCATGTAGTCCTCTGTGTTGAGTCTGAGGCCCTCACCAACAAATTCAGGAGTTCTTTTCTTATCAGAATGATCAGAGTGAGTTTTCCAAGCAGCCGTACCTATATAATCACCATTAGGCTCGTCCAACTCTTTCTAAACCCTCTACAACATCAGATTGACACCCATGCATTCTGAAATGTTCGTATTGGAGCTTCTGGAATGAATGCCAAGCAGTACAGCATGCCATTTTCAAATTTCTGGCTGAATTAATTGCATCCTGCTGCTCTTTTTCTCACAGTCGGTGCCCAACTGACCCTAATATACTGTGCAGTTAACAAAATCAAAAACAAACAATGCATGAAATTAAAATGGCAACAATTTACTCATCACACCCTCTTTGTGTGTGTGTGTGTGTATACATATATATAATTCACAACAAAGCCACAGTTTCAAAGACAAAAACTATTGATATATTATTTATGTATAAAAAAATAGCCAAACATTTCTTTTTTTCTAAATTCTTTTCCTCTCAAATCCCTAAAATCCAAAGATGCTAATGAAACTTTGTCTGATACAAGTTAGTGCAGAATAAGTTAATAACCTGGCACATGACTCAAAATCTGACAATTTAAAAAATTTTTTTAATCATTTCACCCTATGCAATGCAATAAAGCCACTAAGATGCAAGGAGTTACTGAATGTTAGAGAATATGAAGAAAAAAACTACTATTAAGGAGAGAGGCCAATAAAAGAACAGGAACTAAGAAGACAGAAGATAACGATTGGCATTGCATTTAAATTTTTGTAGATGACTGTGGAGCAAGAAGCTGAAAGAGTTCCACAAGCAAGAAGTGTGATAGAAGAAACTGTTAGCATAGAACCTACAGTTGCATCTGGCCATTTCAAGTGTAAAATGCCCAGATGTAACTGTAAGTTCTATGACTAAACATCTATATTTCTTTCTGAAATGCAAGCCACAAACTTCTCAGCACCTTCTGTAAACAGATGTGGTCAATCAAAGTACTATTAAACAACACTAAATACTATGTAAACTTAACAGCACAGACTACCATGCCTCCATAAAACTTTTTTCTCTTGGCCACTTTATATTGATTGCTTTATACAGTAGTATTAAAAACACAACTTATATAAATAGATGATTGCTATTGTCTATTTATTTAATGAAATGTTGAGATTTTTGGCTACATTGGGTCAAGTATGACATTCTTAACATTCCAGACTTGAGTTCTGGTACTGACACTGGCAGATAGAAAAATAATTTCCCTTCTTGGTGGATTTTTTTTTTTTTTTTTTTTTTTCAAGACATTGCTAGATTTTTGTTTCTGATTGGACCGAGAAGTTCTACTGTTAAGAAATGAACTGATAGACCTTTTTATTTATTTATTTTTTTTAATTCAATCAGCTTGACAGATTTTCCAATTAACATACAAACATAAATGCATGGATTTTTCTTTGCTCTCATTATCAACTCTCCTTGCTCTTGTTGTCCTCATTCTCTCTCTCTCTCTTGTTGTCCTCATTCTCTCTCTCTCTCTCTCTCACTTGTTGTCCTCATTCTCTCTCTCTCTCTCTCTCACTTGTTGTCCTCATTCTCTCTCTCTCTCTCTCTCACTTGTTGTCTTCATTCTCTCTCTCTCACTCACTTGTTGTCTTCATTCTCTCTCTCTCACTCACTTGTTGTCCTCATTCTCTCTCTCTCACTCACTTGTTGTCCTCATTCTCTCTCTCTCACTCACTTGTTGTCCCTATTCTCTCTCTCTCACTTTGTTGTCCTCATTCTCTCTTTCTCTCTCACTCACTTGTTGTCCTCATTCTCTCTTTCTCTCTCACTCTTGTTGTCCTCATTCTCTCTTTCTCTCTCACTCACTTGTTGTCCTCATTCTCTCTTCTCTCTCACTCACTCACTTGTTGTCCTCATTCTCTCTCTCTCTCTCACTCACTTGTTGTCCTCATTCTCTCTCTCTCACTCACTCACTTGTTGTCCTCATTCTCTCTCTCTCACTCACTCACTTGTTGTCCTCATTCTCTCTCTCTCACTCACTCACTTGTTGTCCTCATTCTCTCTCTCTCACTCACTCACTTGTTGTCCTCATTCTCTCTCTCTCACTCACTCACTTGTTGTCCTCATTCTCTCTTTCTCTCTCACTCACTTGTTCCTCATTCTCTCTTTCTCTCTCACTCACTTGTTCCTCATTCTCTCTTTCTCTCTCACTCACTTGTTGTCCTCATTCTCTCTTTCTCTCTCACTCACTTGTTGTCCTCATTCTCTCTTTCTCTCTCACTCACTTGTTGTCCTCATTCTCTCTTTCTCTCTCACTCACTTGTTGTCCTCATTCTCTCTTTCTCTCTCACTCACTTGTTGTCCTCATTCTCTCTCACTCACTTGTTGTCCTCATTCTCTCTCACTCACTTGTTGTCCTCATTCTCTCTCACTCACTTGTTGTCCTCATTCTCTCTCTCACTCACTTGTTGTCCTCATTCTCTCTCTCTCACTCACTTGTTGTCCTCATTCTCTCTCTCTCACTCACTTGTTGTCCTCATTCTCTCTCTCTCTCACTCACTTGTTGTCCTCATTCTCTCTCTCTCTCACTCACTTGTTGTCCTCATTCTCTCTCTCTCTCTCTCACTTGTTGTCCTCATTCTCTCTCTCTCTCTCACTTGTTGTCCTCATTCTCTCTCTCTCTCTCTCACTTGTTGTCCTCATTCTCTCTCTCTCTCTCACTTGTTGTCCTCATTCTCTCTCTCTCTCTCTCACTCGTTGTCCTCATTCTCTCTCTCTCTCCTCACTCGTTGTCCCTCATTCTCTCTCTCTCTCTCACTCACTCGTTGTCCTCATTCTCTCTCTCTCTCACTCACTCGTTGTCCTCATTCTCTCTCTCTCTCACTCACTCGTTGTCCTCATTCTCTCTCTCTCTCACTCACTCGTTGTCCTCATTCTCTCTCTCTCTCTCACTCACTCGTTGTCCTCATTCTCTCTCTCTCTCTCTCTCACTCGCTGTCCTCTCTCTCTCACTCGCTGTCCTCTCTCTCTCACTCGCTGTCCTCTCTCTCTCACTCGCTGTCCTCTCTCTCTCACTCGCTTCTTTTTCTCTTGACAAAACCCGTTAATTAGTCTTGATTATAATTACAATTACTTGCATTTCAAAAGCATCTATCAGAAAATGTTAACCTTTCTGAACTTTGTTTCATCTATCTTGCTCGTCAATTCTTTTTTATATTTTCTAATCATTAAACTTGTATATTCAAAAGGAAATTACAAAGAACAGCTGTAGACTTTTTATAATTTGCATTTTTCAATCTCAGTTAAAAGAAAACTGCAGTAGAGATCTACTTTTTATTAATGTTTGATCTTTCCAAGACTCATTGTTTGATCTTTTCTCTCTCGTGTAATTTTAAAATTGAGACATGAAATGATAATTTATAAGCAGCTGTGTTCATGAAATGTTAGTCTTATTTAACTTGCATAGCTTAAATATAATTTTAACCTTGAAGATTACAGCCTAATGTAGAAGTAAATACAGAAAAATAAACACATACAATACATCTTCTGTCTTAATTCTCTTTCTTTTGTTGGTCTCTCTTATCAATGTTTTCTTTTTCTCATATTCTCTAACATTCAGTAACCCATCATATCTTAGTGGCTTTATAACCTTGCATTAAGTGAAATGATATTAAAAATGCAAAAATGCTGAGATTACTATTGGCAACATGAAGTTTTAAGGAAAACAGGAACAACTCAAACACTTTTTTTTTTTTTTTTTTTTTTTTTAACACAATAAGAGGATTTGATACAAGACATTGAGGGCAGAGAGGAAATCAACTAACTCAGCTAATGAGCTGGTGTCTATAGGTTGCAAAACAGTGGAGTGATAGCAAAAAGACACTATCAAGAGCTACAAAAGATAGGAAGCTGTGGAGAGCCATGATTACCTATGTTTTGATGGGACATGGCACATAAAAGTATTAGTGATCCTCACTTGGTGCCCACCATGTGCTTTGCTAAGCTTAGTAAATATTAAAGAATCCTCATAATGGAGCAAAGGTCAGCAACCTAATTTGTTGGCCTTGTGCCAGACTGTTTATTAAAAAAAATATTTTTTCCTATGGTGTAATGGTTAACAAGCTAGCCTTGATCATAAATACTATAAGATTCATCCTCACTAAGTAACTTGTATCCATGTGCTCTGTCTGGCTAAACTTTGCAAACATTTGGCAGATTCTTTTTGATTGCATCTGGTTAGCAAGCTGATCAAGCCAAGTATTACTACTACTACTATTTTAATCCTCATTGGTGATCTGACAATTTGAAAGAGTTTTACTTTTACATGTCTAGTTACCAGTGTCACCAGAATAATTTACTTCACAAGAAAACAAATTTGCATTAGTGAAACAAAATGTAATTGACATTAAGTGACTGGACACTATATTTTTACTTTAATGGTATCTTTGTAAAAACACACACACACATATATATATATATATATATATATATAATATGCATTTTCTCCTAAAAACTGTAACTAAAGTCTGCTCTGCATAGTTACAGTATAAACCACAGCTGGGCTCTGAGTTTTGAACAGACACAAATGTGCCTGAGTAAGTGCCTGCAACAGTGATTGAGTAGCTACCCTAGTAGACAGGCATGCTCGGATATGAGTGGCTAGCTATATATATATATATATATATATATATATATATATATATACGCACACTGCATGTTGAGTGTCAGACTACAAGATCATTTCAGACATGTATCCAAGTCATAATGCAGTGTTGTGTTCTATGTCTGCACTATAAATTCATTGCAAATAGTTTCAGAGTAATTTTTTCACCTCTTTCTTAGAGTTCTCTTGTCTGCTCTCTCTCTCTGGCATTGAACACTCTTACTCAATAAATATACCAAATTTTAGACTATATCTACATTTTATATATTTATATATAATGATAGGGCGGTAGAGATAGATATAAAGTAGTTGGGTGAATATATTCATTTAACAGACTCATAGCATGAGTTTTGGCTGTATTCTCTCAAAGTTTGGACCCATTCACAAGAACTTTGCCTTTTGCAAGAATCAGTGCTATATGTGAAGAATGTCAATAAAGCAGCATGAGGATTCTTGCTGAATTTCCCCTGTAATTTCGTTCACCTCTGTGCATGCATTAGTGCCAAAACCACTCTTCTTTGTCGAATGAGTTTCTTGCTGGCTTTTTGTCAGCTCACTATGCTTTGGTCTCTTCTAGTCTAGCAGGAAGCCTTCAAAGTCATTAGGAACTTGCTTTCAAGAACATTCTGAGTTCCAAGTTTGGCTTCATTTCATTTCACTGTGATAGTGTTCTGTCCTTGAATTCATTGCAAATAGTTTCAGAATAATTTTTTTCACCTCCTTTCTTAGGAGAGTTCTCTTGTATATTGAAGAAAGTAAGGCACTTTAAATCTTGCTTGTCAAATCAAAGGTCAAACTTGTTCCCATGGGTCAGACAGACAGAGAATCGGGAATTATGGTAAGAATGGATTTTCTTTCAATTGTTCAACCACTTAGTAATTTAATCTTTTGATTTTGATCTGAAAAGAAAAGTCATGTCTTCGAAGATTGTTAACTCGGATGCAACCATTGACTCATTTGTTTTTATTTCTTTCTTTTTTTTTTTTTTTGTCCCTTCACTTATTGTGAATGTGCTATGTAAATAATATTTGAATGACTTGGTATTCAATTTCTATTATCCAATCAAGTTTTTTTCATTTCTTTGTAGCATCTGTTTTTGTCCATTCACAGACTATTTCAATGTTCAATCTGGTTATCATCAGAAATTAAAACTGAAAATATGTAGGCATTCTATTTTTTTTTTTTTTTCCACTGCAAATATTTTTATGTGTCCCTTTCTGTCCTTTTCCCACAAGCCCTGTTCTCTCTTTCTCTCTGTCTTTGATGCTGCCTTTTCTTCTCTCTCTCAGCCACCTGTAACATGCCTTTTCTTCCTTCATCACTTTTCAGTCTTTCAGTCCCTATGATGTCCCCTGTTACTCTCATTCCTCCACTGATATTGCCTTTATCTCCCCTTTCCCACACCCTTGCGACGTTGTCTTTACCTCCCTCCTCCCTCACCTTTGCGACGTTGCAAATTTTCCTCCCCTCTCCCATGTGACGTTACAATTTTCCTCCCTTCTCACTCTTTCCTGTAACGTTGACATTCTCTCCTCTCTCACTACCATGCCCATCCAACCACGACGCCGCTTTTGCTTACAGATAAGTACATTTCAATTTTCTTTTCAAATTTCTAAAGAATTTATTAAACCTCCCATTGCTTGAGATAAGTGCGTGCATTGTGATAGTCAGGTCTGTTTTGGAGTTGATTCTTTTAAATATCACCAGCAGAAACTTGAAGTTTCTGATTCCAGTGAAAATCGATAGAAGAAATTATGCATAAACTCAATGGCTTCTTGCATAATCTAAGATAAGAAACAGTTTGACAACAGCTGTGTTGACTGAAATTTTATCCATATTCAAAAGACATTTTCCTCTTTTTTTTTCTTTTTTTTTTTTTTTAATTCTATTTAAATTTTGGGAACTTGGTAGGGGGAAGTTGGAGAGATATTGACACTGCCATTCTATTTCACCCTACCATGTTAAATGTAGTTAAAATTGCTTTAGGAATCCTTATTAATCTTCTAGTTAATTTTGTTCTTTCAGATCTACTTTTAACAATTTAAAGATAACATGATATTGGCATACTTGGTGTGCTATAACTTTGGCATGAGGTCACACTTCGTGAGACCTTAATAATGAAGGAATTAGCTAACAATGTCTTGTTTGACTTTGCAGAGTATTTCTAAAAAGCAGACCTGTTTAAGACAATATTGATGGAACTGTCAGTATAGAAACTGTTCTATATTATGATGAATTACCATTACTATATACATTGATACAAATAATATTGGTTGGCTACTCATTTGCTAGTCTGCAAGGGTAGCTTTCCCTCCTGTTGCAAATGCCTGCTTAGTCACATGTGTTTTTTTAATGCCAACAGTCAACCTGTGATTTATATTGCAACTATGCTGAGTGGACCTTACTTAAAATTGAGCTTGATCAACAGTTTTCAAGAAGACCAATACACCCAAACCTCTGGTTACAATGACTTTGTGTTGGCATAACCATTGAGAGCTTCCAAAAAATTTGTTTACCAATTTCACTCATAAGGCTTGAGTCAATCATCTTTGTGGTTTTTAGGCACTTTCCAATGATATCACATGCTGATATTGTCACCCGATACTGGTATTATCAGAAAGTAACTTCCTTTGCAAATCAACCAGATTGGGATTCAAATCCAGGTCTCCTGGTTAGTACATTAACATACATACAGATTGAGTAGTGTTGCTTAACTTAATTTGAAAAACTCTGACATGAAAATCAAAATAGCCAAATCTGGTCTCTGAGCATAAGGAATTATGTACATTCTTCTGGCAAGGATAAATAAAAAGTTGAAATAATTGCAATCTTAATTTTTAACCAATTGTAACTGTCAGTCAAGTTTAAAATTTCAGTGTCCCCTCTTTTTCATGCACATGTGTAATTATCTCAACATGGACATCACTTTAGTCTGAAGTTCTAAAGGATGAAATACAACGCAAAAAATTTTTTCCACTTTGTCATCAATTTTCTTATATATATATATGTGTGTGTGTGTGTGTGTGCAGAATATCTTCATTCAAACATGTTTCATTGAATAATATAGACATATTGCGTCTACTTATTTTTATACCAATCCTTTCCCGTTGTCTGATCAGTTGCGATGAAATTCATCAAGAAAGGTACCATAGGTTTTCTTTTTAACCCAAGTACTTTCAACCTTTTCCAAGATCATCTTCAGGGCTTTTTTTTTTTGTTTTTGCTGAAAGACAACATATTGTAACTGTGATAAAATCTGTCTTCCATTGTGATAGTGTTTTTAAAAATCACTATTACTAATACTAATACTTGCCACCTAACAACACTGAAATATTATGCAGGGTCAGTTTTTAGGGTTCCATACCCAGCATAAAAATTTGCCTAGTTCTCACAATTACTGCTGCAAACATCAGGATACATCTCTGACCTTGCTTCTTTTCATACAGGTATTGTCTAAGGGGCTATTCTCAGTCATGTGGTGTCCAGTATATTTTTTTAGTTTACTTAATGCAAAAAAAAAAAAAAAGATTATAATGATATTTATTTGCAAATTTTTTACCTCTTCCCCATCAATTATTTTGGGAAAAACGTTTCATTTTCAGAAGAACTTTTTTTATTTGTTTTTAATATAGTAACTAAGAAACTGAGGTACCTTGAAGTACCCAAGCGGTGGCTAACACCTCTACTTGACATATGAGTTGACAATTGAACTCATCCAAGCTAAGAAGAGCATAAAAAGAATCAAGACTGACATATAAACATGTCTGTAGCTGGTTTTTGAACATTATGTTTAGGACGTGTTTATTCATCTGTCTGAAAAAGAAACTTTCAGCAAAAACATATATGCACGTCTACGTCGGAGAAGGTGTTAGACATAATGTCTCCTTCCTTGGGGACATAGGCAATTATGGCTCTTCACAATTCCTTTTCTTTCTGTGAATTGGCATAACTTTTAGGGAAAGATAGTTAAATGGTTTCCTATTGCTATGGTTTGGAATTCAGAATAGGCCTCCTCCTAAACTGGCTTTCACCCACAGATTCACATCCCTTTAAATTGTAGTGAGTTTTTAATGTTCAGCCTCTCTTCCCACAACATCGGTTTTTGTCTTATCTTCTAAGCAACAAATCTGCATTATTACCATTCAAATTCTAACTACTGATAGAGGAAACTGCAATAGCATCTTATTTCAATCACTACAAAAAGCATCATCAAATTCACTTATTCATTGACATAAGTTTTTAGCCTCTGAGCCATCAAAATGCTCTAGTTTACATTAAAGCAGTAATTTCTTCTATTGATAGGAGGGACCACCATAGCCACTTATTTCATTTACTGCAATGAATATACCTGAATTCAAAGCAGTTTAGAGAAGTAAATCTTTAAGATAGGTGCTATTGTGCTTTGAAGCAATGTTTACTTCTACTGATAGATGGAACCAGTATAACCTCTTATTTCATTCACCATAAGGAGAATTCCTCTAATTCCAATTTATAACATGCCCAGTCTATCCTGGGAGATAAGAAATTAATTTATGCCTTTCTCCAGCTCATTTGGGTGAATGTGAATGGAATTTCAGCTCTCCTCATTAATTCCGTTTTATCTGCTGAAAGTCATTACACTACCTGTGCATCCAACGATTTATTTATTTATTTATTTTTTTTACCTTGTACAAATTTTAAGGTTTTTGACAAATCATGTATCAAGCAAGTTGACTGGCATCATTTTGTCAACTTCATTTGCTCACTATAATTTGTTGCTAACAATGTTTTTAATTTAGGCATATGCATTGGTATTTTAAGATTTACTGCTGGTACAAGCTGTCTACAGTATAGTGTAAACACAACTTTTAATAATATGCACTGAGAAACAAAAAAAAAGATTGTATGACTCCTTCTATATTTGAATTATTGGAGTGGTCTGGTACTGATCCTGTAATACCATGCCTTTAGATTCTGTTTGCATTATGTACTAAAGGAAGTTGAGTGTAAAGTGTCAGAAAGATATTGAAAAACCATTTTCTTTTTAGTCCCATTTATTTATGCCAAGGACTTACTTTTTCACCCAAGAAACCCATCCCAGTCACTGTATTCTTCATTTAAGAGGTGAAACTACTTTTTCTTTTTGGCGTTTTTTTTTTCCTTCCCTAAACCCCCCCCTTTTTTTTTTGTCTTTATGACCATTTTTTGTCTTTCCTTCTCTACGACCCTTTTTTTGTTTTTCTTTTTTCTTCACTATACCCCCGTTTTTTTCTCTCTTTTTTCCCTTTCTGGGAAGTTTCTCCAATTGTACCTTTTAGTTAACATTATAAATAATAATAATGTAAAAAAACATACCTAGCTCTACTAATAAACAAAACCTTGATAGCCTTTTGTTTCATTCATTTGTGTGATAACTTGACTGTATTTATTCAAGTAAACAGAATCTGGTGCAAAACTGAATTTAAAGTAAGTGTCCCACACTGATATGGGACCAGAGACCAAAAATAGTCTAGTCTCCGAGGAACTTCCTTTTCAATTCAGTTGCCAAATAATGACCTTATCTCCACCTTCCTGGATGATTACTTTATAATTCAAAATGCAAAGTGGTGACTATAAAAAAAAAAAAAAAAAAAAGCTAACATGGTCAAGTTCCTATCGTTGTCTTGTAACTAAAAATAAAAAAAATTTTCTCACCAGAAACTTTGTGCTATCTTGTGATTTGAAAATATTCATTGCTTAACCTTCTCACTGCTAAATGAATCTCTCTGATGGGAATATAAGGCTAGTCTTAACATAGAAAGAAAGTCATCAATCTTTAAGCAGTGACATTGATAAAGAATGTGCTAACACTTTTTTTTTTTTTTTTTTCCTCCAAGATTCACACCTCTGTAAACTCTAGTGAATTTTCCATACTAAAACTTTCTTTCCACATCGAACATAAATTAACCAAATTCTTAATATATAAGTAACTTTAAAATTCCTTGTACTCACACCGAAAACTTTGTTGGTCTTTACTTTCTGGTTTTTATTTGATACTTACTGAATATTAAACTAAAAGCAAAATTACTTAGATAACAATTGGTCATTTTCTTTTTTCTGCTCTTGATCTCTAGAAAATTAGTAGCTTCAAGGTGAAATCCCTCCACTTTTTTCTTTTTTTTAAAGTGCTTAAACTCTGACAAGTAAACCTAAAAAAAATAAACAGGTGTAATCAAATGGAGAGAAGCAGTTATCAATTTAAAAGCACCAACATTGGTAGACACAGATCTGACAGACTTGGGTATGCCAAGATTCACAGTGTAGATTCTTAAGTGTAAAATGCTTTTCATGCTGAGCCTTTCTTTCCATTACGTGTTATGAAAAGCAATTTTTAGTTTTTAACTTTCAAGCAGCAAAGCAAATTTGCCTTACATTTCCAATTGAAGCAATACAGATCTCTACTGATACAAGGAACCACCATAGCCTCTTATTTCATTTACTACAGGAAGCATCCCCCAATTCAAAATGACTTGGCTGATGGCCATATCATGTTGAAACACCAGTTCCTGTACAATCACCAAAGTTAAGCAACATTGAACCTGGTCAGTACTTAGATGGGTAACCACCTTGGGAATACTAGGTGGATGTGTGGGTGGTGTAATGGATAATAGCTCAGAATTGTTAATAGGAGAGCCAAATTCCAATTCCTATTAGGTTCAATATATTCACTTACACACAAATTCCATTGGGCAAAGGCATGAATCCACCTCTTTCAGCTATGGATTATTTAGTATGACTTGTACCACTAAACCATTATCATCTTCAAAAAAGGAAAAATTCTTACAATCTAAAAATATTTTCTGGCTTTAAATAACCTGCAAAGGGTTCATATGCTATAGAGAATGAACCAATCAAAACCACTTATTCATTAAAGTAACTTTTTAACCTCTGAGCCTCAAAAATAGACTCTAGGATACATTGAAATATTAATCCCTCCTTCTATTGATAGAAGGGATTGCCATATTTCTTTTTATTTCATTCACTGTGATGAATTACCCACCTCCATTCAAAATAATTTATAGAGAAATATTTTTTTATCCAAGCCAGATGCACACTACATGCTTTGAAGCAACGTTTACTTCTATTGATAGATATAACCTCTATAGCTTATTTCATTCTTTACAGGAATTCTCCCCTGATTCAACACCATTCTGTGAGATATTTTAACTTTTGAGCTATAAAACTATAGTGAGTGTTTTCTTATTGCTGTCCAGCCTTGACAGATTTCAAAAGCAATTGTGCTGCCTTCTGGGTGACAAATTATTTTCCACCCCACAACCTTTTTACCACAAACAAAATGTTGTTAGCCTCTCACTACTCTATCACTATTACTATGGTAAATGTTCAGATGAGCTACATTCCACCAGTTCAGACCTTCACAGACCTTTCATATCATGTAAAATCAAATTATCCTCATTCTCTTTGTATTCCATTAGTAAGAAGTAAGTTCTATTCAAATTGATTAGTTGACCTTGATTAAGCAATAATTTATGCGCACTTCAAAGGGTAAGAAATGCATCACATGATAGTCTGGCTAGAGACACAAAATGTAAGTCACCTGGCAACTTGGAAATCAATCAGAATGACTACATATTTGCTGTAGACATGCCTTTTTAGTTTTACTGTTTCCTAACTGAATCACATGCAATGTACAACCAAGTCAGCTCACAAGTAAGACATAAATTCACTTCTGTTTCCATGTCTTTCAATATATATTCAGTTTGCTGCATGAACAAACGATTGTAGTTCTGTAAATATCAAGATAGCATTTTCCTCTCAAACATCTGTCCTTCTCTGTTTTCATCCATGAACAGTGTTATCATAATGTGGTCATGGTAATGCTTATGTTAGGATGGTGAGGTAAATTTATCTCCACCAGCCATTTTAATATCAGTAAAACGGTGTTATTGCATATTTTTGGAATCATTTTCTCTTTCTTTGTACTAAACTTTTCCTTAGCCTTTGTTCCACCCAAATAACTGGTACTCATGTTTTAGTTGAAAAAAATATTCCATCTCTTAAAAAAGAAATCTGTTAGAAACTTTTACTAAATAATTTTTTTCTTGCTTTTAATCTTTTGAAGATTAATTGATGTGGTTGTGGACGTGCGTTTAGTGAGATTATTAGTTAAAAAATTGCCTTTTATTCATGACAATGTATTTCTTTACAACACGCAAAAAAAACAACCAAAAAAGACAAGCAAAAACTCTAATTGTTCCCATCTCACTATCTTCAAAAGAAACCCACACAAGATATTGTTTACATGTGGTTTCAGGGACAACCCCAGAAGTATACATTTTAAAGGGGTTTAGCTCCGCCCTGTCTCCCCCCCACACACACACACTTTTAATTAAAAACGTGAAAAAAAAATGACGACTTGAGATTGCATTAACTCTTTTAAAGTTAAGATAGGAAGGAAAAAAAATGTGCACGCGTACATACAGACTGTCAAATTTCCTATTCAGGGGTGGGATCAGGGGCGTGGGGAAAATGAATAATGTATTTTGTGACAACTGTTTAATCTCTTCCTGAACAACCAACTTTATTATTTACCAACTTGTAATAGTGATTTATTTATTTATTTTAAAGAGATTTCACTGAGATAGGTTTTAGACTTACTCCATTTACAAACAATGCACAAAGAGATAAAAAAAAGCTTTCTAACTTCAACAAAAAAAGACGAATCTATGCTGAATTTTTGCGCTAAAAAGATAATCTTCTGTTAACTGGAATTTATTTCCTTTCCGAAAGAAGAAACGGATGCTGAAATGGACGGAACATGTCAGCAAATAGGAAGTTTTAAGGGAAATGGAAATGAAAAAGATACAATAAGAATGAAACATTTTAAATTTCTAGAAGGGTTTGGTATTTCAATTTCAGTGACTTTCTCACCTATGTGATTTGGTCTTTGTTTTTTGGTTTTTACTAATATTCACCCAATCAATACAAGGCCCAAGAGACACTCCAGGTAGAGGGTTAATGCGTGGAGTTAGATTAGCGTAGAAAAGGACAAGTGTTATGAGTATAGAGATGAATTAGACTTTTCAGAAGGAACCGGAAACTGAATCCTAAACAGGAAACAAGGGATAAATCTCTAATCCTGTTTAAAAGGCTGTTGAAACTGGCTTCCCTCTGTCTTTTCTACAAATATTTTTATGGCAATTGTTCTGATGAGACCAGATATTGTAAGCATGGATGTGCAGGTGGTGTAATGGATAATGGTTCAAAATTGTTAATCAGTAAAAAGTTTCAATTCCTGTTCGTTTTGTTATATTGACTTGCGTGCAAAATACCCTTGCGAAAGTTATGAATCCACCTCTTTTCCTCTCAACTGAGGTTAATTAGTAAGACTTGTACTACTAAACCATCATCACCACCACCAAAAAATATCATCACCAAAAAAAAAAAATCTTACAATCTAAAAATATTTTCTGGCTTTAAATAACCTGCAAAGGGTAGATAAGCCATAGAAAATGGGGTTATCAATCAATATTCTGAAAAGCTTTTTTTTCCTGGTGCCACGACTACATGAATGTAAACATGCTACCAGATTGGCAAGTGGGTTTTACTGTTAAACCAGCTAAATGCAACTGCCAGTTCTATTCTAAAAGTCTTTCTCACACTTCTCGCCTGTGTAACTCCCTTCAGATTTCTTGCTTCCCTGCCAACTACAATCTTGTCTTCCTGAATCCTGTTCTTTTATTGTCCTTTTCTCACTCCTCCCGATTAGTCTTCTCATTCTTTTTTCAATCCCTGACCTCTCCCCCTGCCCAATGCATACTAGTGACATTATCACCTTGCTTAGGGTAAAATGATTAAAAAGAAAAAGGAATGGACAAATAATGAGAAAAGACCGTCATAAATGGAAAATATATATTTAAAAATTGATGCGTAAAGATTTTTCTAATAATAGCGAGGACTTAATAATATAATAATTTAATGTCTTCAATTTAACTCGCAAAGTACATTGAAAATAACAGGGTGCAGGAAAACAGTGAGCGACCTACCTAAGTCTGTATAAATGAATAGCGGAGCAACTCGTACAGATATTGGTCGTCCAATTACCAAAAACCAAAACATGACTCTTAACATAAGAGAGATTAGTAGATAATACCGAAATATAAAGAAAGACTCAAGACACCCAAAGAAAAACAAAAATATCCATTAAATAAAACTTCTTTCACCACAGGAGATGGCATTTTCAAATATGTGTTAACCATCATTACTCTATATATAACTTCATTGGTGGTACAAAAAGTTTATCCTCCCATTGAAGGTGAATCTGATCCCTTAATAGTATATATGAATTTCATAGTTGTGTTGTCATATCCTGCTATGGCAACAGAAAACCACTTTGAGTGAAATTAACAATAAGGGGATTGCAATTGAGAGGCCTTATAAAAGAATGCAGTATAAAGGGAGTAATATTAATAATGCAGAGTGCTAAACGTTTTTAAAAAAAAAAAGAAAAATATTCAATATATCTTTCTAGTGCTGTCAAATTCTGTTAAACCATTCTACACCTGATGTTATGTATACAATAAGCATATATTAAAATTTGAAATGTAACGTTCAAAAAATAAATACCAGGCTATAGCTAACAAAGCTTATGTCTACAATGCTGACATTTAGTTTTGATAATGACCAAAGCAGTTGAAAGTACACAAACAAAAACAATAAAATCATGAACTTTGAACTGTTTATCCACAATTTTGATCTGGTTGGAAAAATGCAATAAAAAAATTTAAAAAGAGCCACCTTGTCAATTGAATTGAATAAGTCTCTCTCACATATATACACAGAAGTGTAACCATATATTTGTGTATAATGTCTAATTTTTTGTTTACTACTTATCTCCCTTGCACTGGCAACATGCCGACATCTTTAAGACAGTGTTGGACTGTACCAATGTGTTTGCAAAACCGGGAGGTGAAAAGACCAACTATGTGAAAGAGCTGACTACAACAAATCATAAGTGGGGAAATATGTATTTAAAAATTAATATGTGAAGTTTTTTATAATAATAGTGAGGACTTAGTAAAATGATTTCATGCCATCAATTGTGTTGGCATGGATGTGTGTGTGTGTATTAATAACTAATATAAAAATGAAATGGTGTATCATATTTGGAAATCTTTTTACACCCTCCCCACTCCTAACTCTGGTTTCCTCTTTGACCTTTTAGGATGTGCCGGATGAATTTAAATAACTATTTTTATTCTTGACACTGTGACCTTTCAGGTACAGTGGTTTTTCATCTCCTCTGCCCACTTGTAAAAATACTGTTCTCATGAAGACTCATTGGTTTAGAGAATACTACAGTCTTTCACTCCGAATGTGTTTTATTCAAAATATTCAGAGGTACCCCACACACACACACACACACACACACACACACACACACATCTATATATATATATATATATATATATATATATATATGACATTTATACATTTATATATATATATATATATATATATATATATATATTTCTTTCTTAAATTTTGACAAGTCTTAAAGAAATAGATAATAGGAATAATGCTTAATGTTATGTGATTCATGTAGATGTTAGTAAGCAATAAATAAAATTAACAATTTCATAATCGGTGAGAAGAAGATTTAGTTGAACCAATTTTGCAAGATGTAAAACCTGCTTGTCTTGAAACCCTGCTTTTATAATCTAAGCTTGAAAAATTACAACCAGAACCAATTAGACATGTACAAATACAACCACCTAGTTGTCAATATTAAATTCTTAGTGAAACCATAAAAAGGTTCTGTCCATTCCCTTCTCTCTTTTTCTTCTCCTTCTCTTTCCTTCCTTCCTCTTTCCTTCTCTTTCTTCCCCTCTTTCCCCTCTTTCTTTCTTCCCCTCTTTCTTTCTTTCTTCCCTCTTTCTTTCTTTCTTCCCCTCTTTCTTTCTTTCTTCCCCTCTTTCTTTCTTTCTTCCCCTCTTTCTTTCTTTCTTCCCCTCTTTCTTTCTTTCTTCCCCTCTTTCTTTCTTCCCCTCTTTCTTTCTTTCCCCCTCTTTCTTTCTTCCCTCTTTCTTTCTTCCCTCTTTCTTTCTTCCCCTCTTTCTTTCTTCCCCTCTTTCTTTCTTCCCCTCTTTCTTTCTTCCCCTCTTTCTTTCTTCCCCTCTTTCTTTCTTCCACTCTTTCTTTCTTCCCCTCTTTCTTTCTTTCCTCCTTTCTTTCTTTCTTTCTTTCTTTCTTTTTTTTCTTCCCCTCTTTCTTTCTTCCCCTCTTTCTTTCTTCCCCTCTTTCTTTCTTTCTTTCTTTCTTTCTTTCTTTCTTTCTTTCTTTCTTTCTTTCCCTCTTTTCCCAAGCATTTTTTTATTCTGTTACCAGTTGAAAAACAGAAATTTACACTAAACAAATTCCTTTATCTTGAACCAACATTGCTGCTACAAGCTCCAGTGTCATAACCTAATTACCTACGTATGTTTTGTAGGGACTTCAAGATAGACTCAATTGATGTCACAACAAACAACTTTTTTTCTTTGCCATTGAAGAACCAAATTCAAATTTTTTACAATTTACCAGCTTTCTTTCCCCCCCCCCACCTCTCCCCCCCTGTTCTTATATCAGGACAACAAAATAGATTTTACTGCTCCTCCAAATAGAACAATAAGTTAGCAATGTGCACTCAAATTCCTTTTAGTTGGGGGATCAGAATAACATTGACCTTATTGACAAGTCAAGAAAGTGAAAATTGACTATATTGCCTTGATTCTTGTCTCCATTTCATTGGAACATTCTCAGTTCATCTTGTTTGTTGGAACTTGCATTGGCCTTTTTTATTCATTTGCCTTATTACAACAATGTTTTGTTTTTAACTCATGTGGGATGTTGATTATAATCTCATTCATTTGCAAGTGCTTACTAGATTACACTACTTACTGTCTTTTCCTTGAATTTTTTTTCTAAACATCGGTGAGTAAAAAAATAAAAACAAACTTGAAACTACTGTTTGTACAAATTGAATTTTTTTAGACACTATTTATGTTGTTCAGACTATCGTCCTCATCTTTGTTGTCATATTTATCACAATGTATCAGCCATTGTACACTCCGGCCTTCTTCGGATGGTTGGAATGTCGGACTGAACCCTTTATTTCGCTCACTGGGTTAGACTGTTCTAGTTCCATGTGCCATGTCTAATGGATGTCACTTATCAGTTATGAAGAAGGCCGGAGTGTACAATGGCCGAAACTTTGTGATAAATATGGCAACAAAGATGAAGACGATAGTTCGACTAATGTAAATAGTGTACACAATACACAATACCTCATCTCAGAAATATAGACATACTGAATTTTTTAGGCTTCATACTATGTCTTGTTTGGTAGTTTTACCCTTTTAATTAGTTTGGTTAAAATCTTCGAGTTCATCAATATTTCTGATTAACGATGACATCAACAAAAGTAGGTGTAAATAGGTGTGTTCATACTTCAGAGAAAGACCATTTTAAAAAAAAAAAATTTCCCTTATAATATCTTCTAAATACCAAAAGACCTCACCACCCATGGATTGTCAATTACATTGCCTATATTAACAATCATTTTTTTTCCTGTCCAAAACTCTTATTATACTATTAGTATTATTTATCAGTCAGCCATATTTTACCGGCTATTTATTGTTAGGAAGAGTAATTCTTTTTAGCTTTCCAGTAGTACACTGAGTACTAATATTAGCATAGCCAATGATACACTAACACTGAATCCGAATATAGAAAGAGGAGATACACAACCATAACAAAAAAAATTTAATAAGGCAAACAACTTACATACACATATTTAAAAGGATTTACGCATGTCCCAAAACAAATGATCATTCATATACTGTCCAAGGGCCAAGAATGTTTACAGGACGAGAACAAAGAAATAACATACCAGCCTTGTGGCCTTTGACCGTCTGTAGCTAGGTGAATCAAAATTACTTTTTTCCTTTGCATTAGGCTGTTGACCAGTTTCCACATGTGTATACGCACTGGTGGTCAGGAAGCAAAAAGGAAAAAAAGGACAGAAGAGTTTACCTCTTTAAAGGGACTGAACTCCTATGAGCTCAATCCAAGGGGAAAACAACTGGTCTCCTTACAATAATAAGTTTGTAAGATAGATTATAAAGCAAGAAAATATAAGCATCTCTTCTACGCGCCTTGTCCATTCCGGACATTGATGATCATGGTTCTCTACAATTTCCTATTCTTTGCAGTTCTTGCTAAAGTTTTTCTTTTTAATCATCCCTCTCGCATCATATTCTGCCACACAAGCTCCTTAGGTAATTTATTCGCCATTGACCTAAGTACTTCAGTATGTCCTGTGAGTGTCAAATTCTCAAGTTCTCTTTCCTTATGTGTCTTAGAAATTTCAACTCTTTATTATTCTAAGTATAAGCATCTTTTTCATTTCCACTTTCCCAAAACCTTCCTTGTTATTGACATGTTCAGTCCACAGGATTCTAAGCATTCTTCTGTATAACTAAATGCAATCATTGGGCCTGACAGTTGCATTTAAGCATAATACAGACTGCCACTTCTGGGTGTTGGCTTCAATGTTTACTTTTATATTTACATACACTCTATCCCTGATATTGATCACTTTAACCCATATATATATATATATATATATATATATACTTTAAGACATTTTATGTTTATACATTCTTTTTATAGATACAAATATTTAAGTAAATGTTCTGTTTATAATAAACAGTATTAAACAACATTTACCAGCCTGAATGTCTGAGAAATTTTCATAAATTTACTTAAATATTTGTATCTATAAAAAGAATGTATAAACATAAAATGTCTTAAAATAATTGTCGGACTTTGTCCATTTCATAATGTGTGACGTCATTTGTTTACATTTGATACGCCATGAGCAGTTATGAATGTACATGAGAGATTCATGGATGATTGAAGATTAAAAGCAGTAAATTTGACTTTGCTAACCGAATGATCCTCTGTGGCCGAATCGGTTAAAAAGGTACGTCAGGCTATATGATATTTCCGTATAGGATACAGGTTCAAATCCTGTCAGAGGACGAATATTTTCTATGAAAATTTCTCGGACATTCAGGCCGGTAAATATTGTTTAATACTGTTTATTATAAACAGAGCATTTACTTAAATATTTGTATCTATAAAAAGGATGTATACACATAAAATGTCTTAAAATAATTGTCAGACTTTGTCCATTTCATTTCATTATATATATATATATATATATATATATATATATAGTAATAAAGACAAGATAAATTAACCTTGAAAGAATACACAAGGAATATGCATTCATCCTTCACTACCTGTCTTTTTGTCATTCATCTGTTCAGTATGTTACTCCTTTTTCCCTTCTTGTGAGTGTTAGCTTCTCCAGACACTTTTCTCGTTGTCTATCTGAAATTATAACACTGCTTTCCGGTTGTAAGCATCAATTTTCTTGTTCCTTTTTCTCTTAAAACATCTTCATTACTCATATTTCTGGGATGAGGAGTTACCATTATTTACACACTGGTCCCATATTTTTGTGATCACATTTCAACTGTTGTGATAACATGTAGGCAAGAAGGTACAATAGCAGGAACGTTGTAATAACAACAAAGATTAGATAATATATATCGGTTCAATACTCTTGTTTCTAACAAGAATTTTCCTGCTTAATACTTTGCTTAGTTTTTGGAAGGCAACTTTCACTGTTATCTTGTGCTTTCAGATTTCAGTCAAAAATTTACATAAAAACGGTTTGTCATAAAGTTTCCACTCGAATGTAGTTGTAGACAAAAGAATGTAAGTTAATTTTGCCAAATAGCTTGTAATTTTTTATTTTATTTTTTATGTAACTTGTATCACTTTATTACATGATATAAATGTTTCCCTATCTATAACCTGTTCCAGTTTTGATGTCTGTGATGTTGTTTTGTTACTGTGGAGAATTTTATAGTCATCACAGACAGGATCAAGAGTAACAGGTCAGAAAGCCAGATGTGTTGCTGGGGGGGGGTGCTTGCAGATTGCCGTTGGCAATGAATCAAACAAACAGACAAATAGAACAGTGAAATGTTTGTACAGCAAATATAACCTACTTGAAACTGAATTATACCTTCATGAAAAATAAGACACAGAATTTTACAACCCTAATTTTCATTTTTCTTATTTGTAGTTTTATTGGTTCTCTAAAATGTAAAATATTCCATTCACTAACCTTCTTTGATCCAACTTTTGCACAACAAATTTTTCACTATATATTATTTTAAATTTAAAAAAGAAAAAAGATAAAGTGATAAGATAAAGTCTATGTTGACATTCACAGAAACACCTATAGTCACACTTCCAACCTGGCTGAAAGAAACATATTTAGGCATACATTTATGTAAATGATTAAAATAAAAGCGATATTCAAATTTCTTACATCCTACAATGTAGTTAATGTATTTGGAATTTGAATGATTATTCTTAGACAGTCTGAAGTTGTAATGGCGAAACTTTTGGAGCTGGTTTATAAGTTTTAAATCGATCTTAATTTCTTATATTTTTATGTTGCTCTGCAATTTATGATATTGAGCACATTTTTAACTCAAAAAAATTTAGTATGGCCACTATCATTTATTGGGCCTTATATGTTGTGCTTAATCAAGAGTCTGCAATGGATGGCAAGTATACTATGTTTTGTGATGTCAACGAGCACTCATCACTTTCATAATGCTTGTTGTAGTAGAGACTTTGTAATTGCAGATACACCTATAGTAACACCATTGAACGATACTGGTGTCAGATGCCTTCAAATGACACTCACATTAATAGTACTTGCTCGATAATTCTCACTCAAAAAGTAACCACCAAATAGTGATCTAATTCCTATATATACATTTCCTTTACCATCACATGATCTACTCATTCAAAATGGGATCACCTGTGTTTGCTCTTTGATGATCTGTGTTCAAGCTCCAATGTTGGCAGTGACACTTTATTCTTATATAACACTATATCATCCATACTAACATCAGCATGTCTCTAATTGTTCAGTATGTATCACAGATTTTCTTTTTCCAATGAAGCTCAGTTCCGATGTCTGTGGTTTTGATTTTTCAATGCAGCCACTTTTTATTCTTTCCCCCAGATCGATCTTTTATCTTTGTTCAGCTTGGTAGTCCAGTTCTGTTCATCATTTTCTATGATGGCATATATTCTCTTGGTTTTCAAAAAGAGACATGACCCTCCCTCGCCACACAAACACACGCACACACCAACAAAAAATAATTATGTATGTACTAAAAAATATGTAAGATTTTCCATAAAAATAATTTTGTAGACCTGTATATGCATAACTGTCTTTTAACCTGGATATGGTGTGTGTGTGTGTGGGGGGGGGATATGCATTCATGTCCCTCCCAACAGCATTAATGTGAAAGTAAATGCAATAGACTAGCTCACTTTGACTTTTTATGCTAATGACTGAGGCTTCCTACACATCAAATGTACAGTTTCGTTAAAATAAGTTAAGGCTTATGATCACATGTTGAAACACCAGTTCTCATACAAGCACCAACGTTAAACAATATTAAGAAATGCCAGGTGCTGTAAGCATGGATGTGCAAGTGGTGTTATGTTAATGGCTTGGAATTGTTAATTCCTGTTGGGTTCATTGGAAAAGGTATGCATCACTTCTCTTCCTCCCTCCAGCTATGGGTTAATTACCAAGACTTGTATCACCCAAAAGCATTTTACAATTTAAAAAAAAAAAATTTTTTTCTGGCTTTAAATTACCAACAAAGATCTGGTAATCTGTAGAAAACAATCAATCAATAAAAACACATTAAGATGGTTGACGGAATGGGATTATTTTTTGTGGGGTAGCAAACATCAACTAAAATAATCTTTAAAAAAAAAAAAAAAAAGGAATAAATGGAAGAGTTCATCTGGAAAATAGTTTAAATTAAAAGTTAAAAATAAGAGAATATACTGGTGGACTTAATGATAAAGCTTTGTGACTTTCCTTTTTTATTTTTTTGTCAAATAAAATACTTTATTTATTCATTTCTCGTTTACAAAATCTGTCTTATTGGTTACAAGGGTTTTACTTGTTTATTTTTTATTCACAATTAATTTATTCTTGGGTGAAACTAAACCTGTTTATTGAATGGCCTTCTTTTAAATGAATCCTTGTCGTGTTACATCCAGTAGATCCCAATACTGTTTTTTTTTTTTTTTTTCTTCTAGTTCTGTTTGTTTTTTTTCTTTCTTTTTTTCTTTCTTTTTTTTCTTTTTTTTTTCTTTTATTACAAATCTGTGTCAGTTATTTTGATTTGTAATTAAAGAAAAAATACCCCCATAAAAAAACAATGTATTTTTTTTTTGTTTTTAACATTGTCTTAAATGTAATTTGGAAACTTTATCAAAATGATATTTATACACAAAGAAATAACAGAAAAACCCAGCAAAAAATAAAATGCTACTTTTTGTCTTCTGATCACTATCAAATGCAGAAAAAGATATTTTGAAAAGTGGATTAATTTAGTCATACCGCCAGCAAAGTTAATGAAAATGAACATTTTTTTTTTTTTTTTTTTTTTTTTTTTTTACAGGTTAGTAATTACCAATTCTATAGTATCTGAACTTAAGGATAAAATTCATAAAAGTGTAGTAATTGCTAATGTTTTGTACATGTCGCATAATTGTATTTCTTCATCTAAAACATCAAAAAGAAATGTCATTCCAAAAAAAAAATTGAAAAGTAATACGGACATTGAGATATCTAAACCAGATAAGGTTTACGGTCATGAGACATTGAAACACCATTCTTGTGTGATCACCGAAGTTAAGCAAAGTCAAGCCTGGTCAGAACCTCAATGGATGACCGCTTGGGAATATCAAATGCTGTAATCTTTGATGTGTGGGCAGTGTGATGGATAATGGCTCAGAATTTGGAAATCAGAGAGCCAAGTTCCAATTCCAGTCTGCTTCGTTATATTCACTTATGCACAAATACGTTTGGGTCACAGTATGAATCCACCTCTCCTCCATCCTGCTATGGGTTAAAAAGTACAACTCTTATCAGTAAATCATCTGTGAAAGGTTCTTACAGTCTGAAGGTGTTTCCTGGCTTTATATAACCTACAGAAGGTTGATAAAGCATAAAAAAAATCAAATCCATCAAGATAAATAGTCTAGTGTGGGGATTACCTGTACGTAGTCTGTCATGGACTATAAAAGTAAAAGATAACACAATTTTTCTTTTTGGCTCTGAAATCTAGCAATGTCAATATGATCCTTGCCTTCGCTTAGGAAAATTTCTCATCACCTCTCACACCTGGGCAGCTACCTACAAGATTTCAAGTTACACACACACACACACATATATATGCATCACACATATACATATACCTTTCTTCATAGCAAAGCTGTAAATGTTTTTCTTTCTGTTATCTGCTTATATCCAAGTATAATTTCTCTCCTCTTGTATTGTTACTTTTCATATATATGAAGGAATATATATATATATATATATATATATCCTTCACATATTGAAATTTATTACTGCTGAAATGTTCACATCCTCAACATTATTCCAATACAAATCTGTCAACATGCATTCTCTAGATTAGTAATACTGAGCAGAAAAGATTACCATTGAGGATTGCCATTACTAAATCTACATGGTGACAAACAAAAGTTTAAAAGAAATAATTGAATATATCTCTGTATTTCACAATGATATCAATGTTTGGGCACCTCTTCATGGTGTAACGGTTAGGAAACTTGTCTTGCTATATCAATTATGATTGAGCAGTAAGTTCAATCCTCACCATACATTTGGCCTTGTGCCACATCTAAGCCATGCTTAGAAAATCAACCACAAGGATATTGATGTTATTGTAAGGATGGGCAGATGCTGACTGACCAAGAAAATCTGACGGCTGATCATTTGGTCTAATAATTTTAGGAAGTATATCGCGCTGAGAATGATTTTCATAGTTTTTATCATTTAAACTTCAAAACATTGTGTTGATTCTCCAACTTAATAGCATATTTTTTAGTCGATTGAAATGGCTGGCAAAAATGCTTTAGATGGTTCCATTCATATTATGCTTGTGAGAAAACCAAAGCATAAGTGACAATGCAATGGCAAAATGAATTAAGCAACATTTTCAAGAATTTATATAAAGAAAAAAAAAGCTCTTTATTCATCTGTGAATGCCTAAAATTGTTAAACCATGAAAATTTTATTAGAATATGAGATGAATTAAATGCTTTCCTTAAGCCACATGCTTCTATGTCAATTTAAACTGACAGCATTTTTTTCTCTATATATTGTGACTATTTCAGTTGATATTGATTTCAAATGAAAATCAGGAAATTTTCTAATATATCAATGAAATTTTTACTTAAAAATATATTATAGTTTATAAATTTTTTATATATATATATAGGGAGAAGGCCAATGCCAAAAAGTTCACTACGGTTAAGGAAGGTAAAACTGGGTGTGGGGGGTCATCTCTGGATCCCTTTTAAACAGACCTTTTATACATCTAATGTATAGTATATTTTTAAATTTCATTATTTTAATCCTTATAATAAAGTGTTATTTTGCTGCAAGATAGCTCTCTAAACCTTTCATCAATCTGATTAACTAAATAGCATTTTTTTTCTGGCCTCTCAATAAGGTACAAATTTCTAGGAGATAAAAAACTTTCTATCGTTTAATTTCAAATTCGATCACTTTTAAGTAAAACATTACAGGAATAGCATTTTAAAGCCTTTTATACACCTTGTTCTAGCTAGAGTTTTATTTGAAATAGTTTGTCTAAAATAAACTTTAGTTCTAACTGTTAAAACAAATTCATTACATTTTTTTTATAAATAAGTGTTAAGTGGACCAAAAAGAGATTCTTAGATTATTGAAGTGAATTTTTCAATGAAGAATGTTTTAAGAGAATGATTCTGTGGTAAAGAGTTTGTAAATCTTAGGTGTATTTATCCACCTCCTCAAGAGGGTGAAATTTGACAAAAGCGATATTGATGCATAGACAAATTGTTTAGTCCCCTGACACTATATCTTTTAGCAAGATAGAAGTAATCTGTGGGGATCAGACATTTGAAGCTCTTTAATTTTCCACTAAAAGGTGTATTTCTAAGTGTAGCAATATTGGAATAGGAATTGTCTAATTTACATACAAGCAAATAGTCTTGGATGTATTGTATTTCTGTTACTGTAGGAGGCAGTTTAACATGACACCTTGAATCAAACCAATCACAACACAGATTTTAATTTAAGTCTTCCTGTCTTTTTCTAAATGTAAATTAAACTGTTTAGTAATAATAATAATACTTGCTTGTTACTGATATTTGTCAGACAATCAAAGTTTGGTAATAGCAACCAATTTCGATTTTCAGTATTATCTCTAGCTACCATAAAAATATTGAGTTTGGTGTTTTGTTTTATATATATATATATATATATTTTCTTCTAAAGCAGTCATTCTTCATTCTTAGATAATTGTTTTTGGTAAGGTTTATGCCAAGAAATCTAGTCCATCAGATGGATTTATGTCCAACTAAATTCATAAAAGGCATTTAACTTTTCACTTTTTTCTGAAGGGGAGAAAAAAACACAATAAATCACAGGGACAAATGCTTATTTTCTTGGCTAAATCACAATTGATTGCAATATTTCACATACTATTAGAAAAAACATTTTTCTTTTGATAAAGAACACCATGCAGGACGTTTGTGATATTTTGTGTCTTCACTTGGATATCTGTATGAATTTGTGGAATTACTCTATTTGTCTGCCAAATAACTTCTACCAACAACCACTAGGTGGCACTACCAAAAGCAGCCTATAAGAAAAAGGATGCAGAGTCTCATCCTTATTTCCTCTCTGTCTCCCCCCCCCCAAAAGTGGCACCATGTAAAATGTAGTTTACAAAATTTGTATATATTTATATTGCGTGTATTTGGGTAGCAGTTTTTCATTCATACAAGGTTAAAGGTAAATTTTTGTTTGTTTTATATAGAATTTTTTTTTAATATATTTATAACGAACTCAAAAACACAAGATGAATACTAATTAACAATCTCCCCTGCCAAATTATCATAATGTAAAAAAAAAAAAAAACACCATAAAACTATTTTACAGAAACCATCTACACAGTAACCAGAAGGTATGAGAAAAATACATCGATGCATATCGCCTATTGACAAAAGTAGAGAAATCAAAAAGCTAATGATCACCACTAATGATGCAAATACCCCCCACCATGCACACACAAAAAAAGTCAAAACTTTATCAAGCCTACTTGGAGAATGGCTCTCTAATAATAATTCATATAGCACATACATTTGTTACACAACCACTACATTATCACACCAGTCAACTTGCCACTTATTCACACTATTAGAGCTTTAGTTGAGTATCACTAACAAGCATAATAATAGAATGCAAAAATTCGACAAATCCTTATCAATAACATAAAAATGCTATATCACATCAACTGTCAAAAAAAAAGCAATTACAAATGCTAGTGGCATTAATCATAAAAAGCAAACAATCCAATATATAAATTAAATTTTAATTTCAAATTTATCCACAAACATACCAAGTATTTAATAAAAATAACACATGAACTGATGCATGAAGATGTGATACCTAAAAAAAAAAAAAAACATGGCATGTGAAGACGTGATATTTAAAAAAAAGATGATAATTTAAATAGTGTCTATTAGTTTTTCTCACAAAAAGGAAGATAACCTATTCTCCAAGTTGATGCAAAGCATCCTTGTGTCTGCCAAGAATTCTTGAGACTCTTGAGAAAGACAAGGAAATGAAGGTTAACTAATTTTAGGAAGCAAACAGATGGCACAAAACAAGCAGAAAATTTGCAGTCAGGCAAATCTCTCAAATGGAAACATTGTCCAAATACACAAGCCTAGAAAATTTTTTTTAGTGTTTTTATTGCTTGATAAGAGTAAGGTATTTTGTGCAATACTTTGGGTAAGTAATCCAGCCTTTTTAGTTGTAGGGCCTACTTCAGTGAGCGATACTGATGCCAATACTTCAGCTGCATCATTAGGATTTTTTTCCGGGCGGGTGATACAGAGATAGCCAGAATTTTGAATTCAGGTTTTTAAGGGAGGCAGATCTTTTCAGTTGGAGAATATGTGCAAGACAATCATTGTGTTTACAACTTTTTATTTAATTTTTTTTTTTTTTTTTTTTAATTAAGGTTCAAGGTTCATCCTTTACAAGGGCTGGGAGCCACTCGAGGTAGAGGGTTACATTAGGAGGCAATTTGTGTGGATAGGAGTGAAAGATAACAGTTAACCCTAGCCTTGAACAGGTTAAGATTGTAGTGATCATGGGAAACAACCTCTCAGGAGTTGATTCCACAGAGAAATGGTTCGCAAGTAATCAGAATGTTTGTAAAATTTGGCTGTACTTGTGCACAAAAGTTTACAACATTTTTTTAAAACTGTTACCTACCATGTCTATAGTTTTCAAAAGAGAAAGCTCTGGGAACTTACACACACACACACACATACACACACACACCTCCATGTAATAATAAAAAAAAAAAGTTTTTTTTTTTTTTTTATTGTAGTTAGTTTTTCACACCTGTGCCTTAAACGTGTTTTGGCTACACTCTTCTTTCATACATTTGAACTTTTCACCCACTGATTTGCAAATATCTTTGAACAGTTTATTATTACTGTAACAAATACATTACCACCTGGCACTGAATGTGTTGGTGGTGCAGTGGTTAGTGGCTCGGAATGAGAAATCTGAGAGCAGTTCAAATTCCAGAGGTTTGTTAAATTCATTTACACACATATACCCTTGGGGAAAGGCATGAATCCATCTCCTCTCCCAGCCATGGAATAGATAGAAAGATTTGTATCTGGAAAAAATAATTGTTATTCTCAAAAAGTTCTTAATGCAGTATTCTTACAATCCTAAATGCTTTATAAATACCTCAGAGTTGATCAGGTGTTAAAAAAAAAAAAAAAAATATCAATCAACCTGCCCATGCAAGTAAAATGAGTATAGTTCTATCACTTTCCATCGCATTTTATGCACTGTGTCCTTTTCGGACCTAGATGATCTCGACAATCTACTTCATTTTTTTTTTTTTTTTTTTATCTAAATGACTTTTGGCTCATGACCATTATTGTTCCACTATCCATTCACTAACTCCTTGGACAGGTTACTCACTGTTTCACTTACTTTTAACATGTTCTGTGAGTGTTATATTCTCCAAGCCATCTTTCCTCATTATATCCCAAAGATTTCCTCATCGCTCATATATTCTGATTATGATATTCATAGAATTCATTTGTAGATCCACGTCTGTCACTTCAAGTCTTTCCATCAGTAACATTAACTTTTGTTATAGGTGAATATACAATATCTGTCTATATTTCTAAGATGAGGTATTGTAATTATTTACATTATTTACATTCTTCAATCTGTTGTCCTCATCTTTTTTGACATAGTCACAACGTTTCAGTTGTACTTTTCGGCCTCCTTCAGGTGATTGGAATTTGGAATTGAGCTTTTTATTTCATCCACCAGGGTAGATTGTTCTAGTTCCACATGCTATGCTTCTTTCGAATGTCACACTTATCTCCCTTTAGCTCATCTCTCCAAGTTTTGTTCTCAAGGATACATAGCCCAGTGGATAAAAGCATTGACTTGAGTTGTAAGTTCAATAGCTGACTACTGTAGTGGTGAACAAAGTTGAGTTAAAGGGAGATAACTGAGACACCCGGAAGAGGCATAGAAACCGTAACTAAGGTCCACTCAGCATAATTGCAGTATAAAAAATAAGCTGGCTTTGTGAATGTTCAAGAAACACAAATGTGCCTGAGCGGGAGTCCACAATAGGGATTAGCTAGCCAACCTTGTGAACAGGTATACTAGGATACGAGCAACCAGTCATATATTGTGAAATATATGACTGCACTGCATTCCCTCTGGCTTTGCAGACATAAAATTGTATCCCTGCAATGAGAGACGGTTTTGTCTGGAGTATGAATTCTTGGTCACCAGGCCACTTGTTTTATGACTGCCCACCTGCAGACAGGTTATTTAATAGTTAAAAGAAAAGAAAAATGAAAACTTATGTATATATAATGTGAGTATATCTAGACACATGTTAATTTTCTTAGTGCGTATACCAAAAAGTAACAATTACTCTTTTCAGCTGCAGAAAATCCTGGCACCAGTTTATAATTATTTACTTTATTTTATCCTTCTTCAGAAAGACTTGCTTGCCAGGATAAATGTGTCCTGTTCAATTTTGGTGGGAAACATTCTTCTCTTCAGTGCTGCTTCATGAATAGGGACATTTGGGTATTATGATACAAAGCAACTGAAATTAAGATTTTTAAAAAAATCATTAATAGAAAATACTTCATTTAATAAATTCAAATAATAATAACTGTTTAGAGTTGCTTACAAGCAAATAGCATGTCATGTCTCTTCATTTCTACCATTTACTGCGGTTTTTAAATATATATATATATATATATATACGTTTCATTAAATAATATAGACAAGTGTTGTCTATTTATTTTATGTAAAATTTGTTCGTAACATCTGATAAGTTTGATAACATTATCATTAAACGAAGAAAGAAATTCACAATATTGATCCATATTTTTTTAATATAATCTAAGCTTTCGGCTTACTTAAGCCATTATCAAAGATGTAAATCACAAACATATTAAACAATATACGGTATATATATAGTGAGAGAGAGGGGGGTAATTTCAAAGAGAAAAACCTTAGTATCTGTCTATATTTCTGAGATGAGTCATTATGTACACTATTTACATTATTAGGACTATTGTTCTCATCTTTGTCGCCATGTTTATCGCAACGTTTCGGCCTTCTACAGGTAGTTGGAATGTCGAACTGAGCCCTTTATTTCGCTCACTGTTCTAGTTCCATGTCTATATTATCTCCTGTTAATTCCCCTCTTAACCAGGTATTGAACTCACATTCTTTAGGTCCTGTCACTGGATCTAACTAACGCCTTTATCCACTGTGCCATGTGTCCTTGGGGGAAAACAAATACAAATGTAAGGTTTTTCTTTGAAATTTTTCTTAATTATATTGCTCTGTATAATTTATTATTCTCATACATTGAGTTCTCTACTAGGAGTTTTACCTGGATATTTTTTACTGACTATCCACATAACCAAAGGAGATTTTATATATATATATATATATATATATATATATATATATATATATATATATATATATATATATATACTAAGTTAAATGGTGCTTTAAACACAGATGTTTCCGTGACTCTTGAAACAGACATATCTACTCAGTTTCGTATCCTAACGTAAACAAAGCAATTTGTAAAGAAAGGGGTGGTTTATTTTTTTTATTTATTAATCCCACAAATTTTTATTACTTAAAAGTTATCTTTAGTGGAATACTTATATTTCAGTAGACGCTCCGTTTATTTATTAAGCAGTATATCTATTTTCATGTATCTGCCTGAATATTCGAGAAATCTTATTAGAGAAAAATATACGCCCTCTGGCAGGATTCGAACCTGCGTTCCCCTAGGTGAAACGGTCATTAGAACTGACGTGCTTTGAGTGCGTCGATGACCACGCAAAGTTTGAATAGTGCCTTTAAACACAGTTGTCGCTAAGATTTTTTTATAACTTCAAACATTATTCTTAGTTGATAAAAGGCATAATATGCACTAAACATGACGTTTGATTGATTGGTTCGTCTTCTACGGATTACTAACACTTTGCAGGTTATTTAAAGCCAGAAAATATTTTTAGATTGTAAAATTTTATTTTTTATTTTTATTTTTTTTTTAAAGATAATAATTCTTTTAGTGATACAAGTCTTACTAATTAACCCATAGCTGGGGTAGAAGAGTTGACTTTATACCTTTCTCAAGGGCTTTTGTGCATAAGTGAATATAAAGAACTCCATGGGAATTGCAACTCTGCTCTCCGATAAACAATTCTGAACTATTATCCCTTATACCAGCCACACCTGTTATTCCCAAGCGGTCCCCCTTTTAGTTACTGATCAAGTTCGACATTGCTTAACTCCGGTGATCGTACAGGAACCGGTGTTTCAACGTGATGTGGCCGTAAGATATATATTTGAAGGCCCATCTGTTGAATTCACTTTTGCACAAATGCACTTTGAAAAGGTATGAACCCGTCTCTATTTAACTTAACTCAGCTGAATAGACTGGATTCTCGTAGCTTCGGGTGCTCGTTTATCATGAAGACAACATATAAAAAATCTAGACAAAACAGTGATCATCTACATTCTTGAAGGAATATAACATTTAAATATACGGAGGTAATATTTGGGGAGTCAGACTTAGATTCGACGACCCCTGCATATATTTATCACAAATTTCTCTTTATTCTGTTTAGTCAGCTAAACATCATTTGACTGTAGAGTTTTTTTTTCTGCTTGCTTTCATTTTTTTTTTTATTTCTTTGAATGATAGAAAAATTAACTTCAATGGTTTTGTTCACCACCACTAATCCAGGGTACCCCAGTTATACCTTCCAATATCACCAAGCTTTATTGATGTTCCGTCACCAAATCCATGCCTCCTCTGTATATGAATGAAAAGATCTCTCATTTGTCTATTCTGTATCTTCTTTCTAAGGATGTAGCATAAATACCACTTATGAGGCTCATCTTATGTTGCTATGGGGTAGATTCTTTTTATTGCTCTCCCCTCTATCTATGCTTATAACTACAGCATCCAACCAGAAGGATATTGTAAACTTTTTTGTTGTTGTTGTTTTTTTTTTTTAATTAAGTCTGTTACATGATTAAGACTGACTTGGCCTTTATCCAAAATAGACTATTGGCTGATACCCAAGAGAGATAATTGAGTCAAGTTCATTGCTTTGTAATTAAAAGAAATTAATTATAATCATAAAATTAATTATTCCACTTTAAAATGTTTTTGCAATATTCTACGTTTTTGTGTGTAATATGCAATTTTATATGCCAAATATTTTGAAAGTTATAAATATACCATTTTCTATGAGTTTGTTTTATAGGGCACTATATATATATATATATATATATATATATATATATATATATATATATATGTGTGTGTGTGTAATAAATTGTATAAACTGTCGCTATCAGAAAATATTTATTTTTATGACACGGGTCCATAGGCTAAAAATGTCAAAGAAAATTTTTTTTCAAATTGTCTTACGTATTTACCATTCTATCGAATTCCCCTCTCCTATGAAATAACTAGTTATTTCTTTCCTAGTATGCTTATCTGCCAGCTAGCTATTTACACTGTTCGGGCTGTTGTCCTCACTTTTTTTACCATATTCACGGCGTTTCAGCCGTTGTACGCTTCGGCCTTCTTCAGGTGGTATTAGTTTAAATTTCGAACCGAAACCTTTATTGGCCCGGTGGATAAAAGTGTTGGTTGAGAGATCCAAAAGTGACTTGACCCAAAAAGTTGGGAGTTCAATATCTGGCCACAGCAGAAGTAACAAAAAACTTGGAGAGTTAACTTACCAATGGGAAATAACTTATACCGAGATATCCAAAAGGCATGACAAGTGGAATTAAAACAATCTACCCCCCGTGGACTAAATAAAGGTTCGGTTCGAAATTCCGATAAATACCACTTGAAGAATGCTGGAATGTACAGCAGCCGAAACAGTCGTGATTATGGTAATAAAAATGATAACAATCCGAACAGTAGGGTAAATAGTTACCGTAGCTCATCTCAAATATAGACAGAATCTAGCTATTTATTCCGTGTTTGAGTCGCTCATTTGTTTCTTCAACTCGCAGAACTAATCTATGGTTTATACTATCACTGTGCAAAGAAAATTTTAGGTAGAGTTTCTGGGAGAGGCCGCACAATGTCATGTGATCAGGTTTTGAAGAAAGCCAATACTTTGGGTCAGTATATATATATATATATATATATATATATATATATATATATATATATATATATATATATATATATATATATATGTGTGTGTGTGTGAAGCATTTCAAGACAAAAACCATCAAAAATTCGAGTGAAATAATCTGATGATTGGGTTACCAATACGCAATTAATGCCTAAAGATCTATTATTATTATTAGGCACATTAGTCCCCTGATGATCCAGAATTAATTATACATAATGGTCAAAAGTTTTGGGTCACCCTATGTATTTTATAATTAGTAACTCTTATAGCTTCTTTGGTTTAATTAACTTTTAAGCTATCATGCTAAAACTATTTAACAAACTTGTGCATGGCACTCAACATTTTTTTTCTTAGAGAGATTACCTAAAATTTTAAATCTGCCGGCCCCAAGATCTACCATTAGCCAAAAAGGTAGACTGGGAAAAAAGAGCTAAAAGTTGAAGGAAGCTTTATGCAATACGGAGTTAATCTCGTTATCATTACCATCAGAAACATTATCATTGAATATATCAGTGTTTCTTCACCTTTTTTTTTTAAAGCAACGGCACGCCTCGAAGCATATAAAAATATGACGGCGCACTTTGCTAAATTTTTAAAGGGTATACATTTAAATGTTATGAAATAAAACCATGTATTTTTCAAAAAATACACACGCAAATATGAACTTACTTTATTTCAATGTTTCTA
This sequence comes from Acanthosepion pharaonis, assembly GCA_903632075.3. Taxonomy (NCBI): domain Eukaryota; kingdom Metazoa; phylum Mollusca; class Cephalopoda; order Sepiida; family Sepiidae; genus Acanthosepion; species Acanthosepion pharaonis. Next base: position 3,940,434 of record CAHIKZ030001369.1, on the reverse strand, counting down.
TTCAACTATTTGTGCAGCTTATTCATTTGTACAAATAATAACGCTGTAACATTACTACACACACACAGTGACAATATTTCGCGGTACACAAATGATCGCGCGGTATTCTAGTGTGCCTTGGCACGGCGGGCGGTTGGGAATCACTGGAAATTATGATAAAACCTTTCAAGAAGAGAAAATATCTCTGGCCGGAAGTTAGCTAGCAAATTAGTTTTGAATAAGCCGCGGAATCTTGAATTTTCAGGCAATTGTTCGAAATTCCGAGGATATCCCAAAACTTTTGACCTATAGTGTATACAATTATCAAAGTATAATTACAGATAAAAATGATATTAAAATGTAAAAAAAAAAAAAAAAAAAAGTTATATATATATATATATATTTTCTAGAATATAGATTCCAGGAAACACGATACACCTCTAAAACAAAAAATAATTAATACTAGTAAAATATATAAATCAATATGAATTCCTTCCTCCCATGAAAATTAATTTAAATACACAAGCAATAAACTGTTTTTTGTATAGTGTTTATGGAATCCTTTTTATTAACTTGCCGTTTGTATAAAATATAAATATAATTCAAATGAAAGCAAATTTATTCAAGATCGATCATATTTTGTTTAGAAAATCTTAACTTTTATTTCCTTTCTTCAATGCAAAGGTTAATACATTTATGTTCTCCAACGATATTCTGCAGTTGTTGTTTTTAGCCATAAGGCCAATTATAATATATTAATGTCTTCGGAGGAAAATTATAAAACTAACTGTATTCAAAAACTAAACTAGACAAAGACTTTAGAGACACGACACAAGTTGACTTATAGAATCTGACCTGCGAGTTTCCAGTTATTTAACTTACAAAAAAAAAGCCCTTAGGCGTCTGGAGAGTCGTTATCACCTCCATTCTGAAGGGACAGGATATTAACATAGATAAATAAAACATTTACTCACATAAGGAATGTTGAAAGATTCCCAGCACTTAAAAAAAAAAAAAAAAAATACCTTCAAAATAAAAAATAAAAACTTTATGAAGAGTCATTTAAAAAAAAATCATTTCACTCAGTCCTGCGATCATTACGAAGTACTTCCCTCGGAACTTTACACACACACATCGCAGCACCCCCTCTACTTTTCAAAACCGTCCACTATCAGGATTGCCAAAAATGTACATAAATTAATTTATGCTGATTGATGAACCAGTGTTGTGTGTATTCATTTATGCGCAGTAATGTCTCTTCTATTTCATTTGCCAAGTTGTATCCAAACCGAACAACCTATTCCTGAGATAGTCAAAATGGCTAGAATCGTTCTGGAGAGGCCATGTCTGTGAATGAGACAAAGAGCATATGATCTTTTGGAATTCTACTTTCAAATATGACCGTTTTACTTTCACTAACTCGTCCGACAAAACAAGCCTCTATGAGGGTAAGATTGACCAAAATTAATATACACTGTAATGGAGACTGGATTAAAAAGATAATTCATCAGAAGTTTGTCTATATTTCTGAGATGAGGTATTATGTACATTATTTACATTATTCGGACTATTAAGATGAGGACAATAGTCCGAATAATGTAAATAATGTTCATCAGAAGTTTTATTTTATTCTGTTTTTATATATTTACTTCAAGCGTTTCTTGGTAGGGATGAACATTTTTCAGCATTCTCTTACAATCTTTTTGTTAAATCTATCTCTTCAGGACGAAGACGATTATGACTTCAGACTCTTTTTTTTCTTTCTGTATATTGTCATCTCTTCTCAGAAAAGAGAATAGTGGCTACCCTTTGCCTTTTGTCTCTTCTATGTGCCGTGTCCCTTTAGGGCGTGGACGATCATGACTCTGCACAACTTCCTACCAGTTTTAACCTTCATGGATAGGACCCACCATGCTAGGTACATTGTAGCAAACTACCCTCATTCTCCCCGTATTCCATCGATGAGAAGTAAGTTCCAATTGTGCAGCTTCTTTCCGCGAACCACTGTTCTGTGGAACCGTCTCCCAACAGGATGTTTTCCTAATCAATCTTAACCTGTTCAAGTTCAGATTTAAGTTATCTTCTCCATCGCATAAACTGTCTCTTCCTCTGTAACCCTCTACGTTGAGTGGATCCCGTGCTTTGTCAAAGATGAATCTCATTGTTAAAAAAAAAAAAAAAAAATGCAGTTCTTAGCAGTGTTTGTGTTTTTGCTGTCTCTCCTAACCCTTTTTATGCCAGCCATTTACACAAGCTTATTAAGTAGGTTATTCTCTGCTTTCATCTGACTCGTGAGTGTTAAATTTTCCATGTCCTCTTTCCTCATTATGCGCTCTAGAAATTTTAATTGTCTTTTTCCGATTCTAAGTGTTGTAACCTTGGGAAGGTTACTGAATAGAATAATCAAACGAAAGTTGATAATGAACGATAATACTTAGGACAAGAACGACACATATAAGATTCGCCAGTGGCGCGTAGAAGTCGTCAATTGTTAGAAGTGAGTCAAGTGAATTCCACAATGAATCTCCGACTGCAGGATATCTACCAAGCACCCCACGCGGTCAGATGTGACACAAGGCCGAATTTAACGTGAGGCATCCGAGCCCGTAGACCAAAAACGGGGTCGGATAGCTGTTTCCCCAAGACGAAACTCTGCCATTCGAAATAGCCTTGTCTGGGGATCCTCTCTGCCCGGAGGCAGTTTGACCAGAACAGCTGAAGACGAAATCTCGAATTGAAGACTAACATACAGTATTTACTACTGTATTCATGTGAATGGGGACATACTCATTATCGTCCGTAGGTATGCTACAACACTAAATTTGAATTCAAAGTAGTTCTTATCCGAGTTTGGCTATCACCCAGTGCTAGAGAGTCAAGTCTACCTTGCTATACAACCTATACTTGTAGGGATGAAGAAAGGACGAGTTCATGCCTTTCCTAAGGATATTTGTACGAAAGTAAAAGCAGAAAACTTAACCGAAATCGCCGATTTTAATTTCTGTTCTGATAAATATTACGTTAACCCGCATATATGTATTCTATTTGCAATCAAATATGGTGTCTAAATTTCATCCCACATATACGTGTGTTACTATAAACACGTACAGAGCTTGGTGATTATAGAAGTTTTTTTTTTTTTTTTTTATTTTACCTTGCCTCACATAGCAACCACAAGTTTGAGTAAACAAAAATAAACAAAAAAAAAACTTATGGCTGCTATTTGAGCCAAGGTAAAACATTTGACTCAACATGATCTTCTAGTTTGCCAACGTGTTTAGTCGTCCTTTGTTTTCCAAAAGAGAAAGGGGCGGAGAGTTAAATTTAAAAATCCCTTAAGTCAGTACGGAGTGTTCACTTTTGAACAACTATCCACTGATTTCAGCCTCCGGTGATAAATGTTCTCATGCCAGGCGTTCCTAATTGGAATGCAGGAAAACCGCCATAAATTTAATCCTCAGAACCTTGCTCGACTTGGCTTGCATCTCCACTGGCCAATTCATCAATTCCCCCCACACCACCACCACCACCACGAGGTGCATGATTGAAATATCATTTCTCAGTCAATGTCCTCCTTAACACAAGTCTCATCTTGTTTGGTTCAACATTTGTAAACGGTGGAATCCAGAAAATTTATAAATAAATGATATTTTAATTTTTTAATTTTTTTTATTTCATTATTTTCAGCTGCCAAATAAAAAGTCACAATACAGTGTACACCATAAAACTTGAGTGAAATATTTTTAATATTTTCATTAATTTTGTTATAAATTCATTTCTGCTTATTAGTTTTGGACGTTGATAATTTTATAAACACTGTTCAGTAATGAAAAATTTGCTGACTGGTCATAATTATGTGTTGTTTTTAACGGAATTTGAATCATGGAAAATCTTCGTTGTCATGACCAAAAAAGCCCTTCAAACTAAAATAAACATTCTGATGACTTTTTTTAAAACCTTCATTTCGCTTAATCATGCAATTAAGAGTCCTCTTCAAAGTACTTTCCTCGGAACTTTACACACTTATCCCAGCTTCTCTTCCACTTTTCAAAACCGTTTGCAAAGTCCACGTTAAGGATTGCCATCAGCTGCCAAAAATATACATTAGCTCATTTATGCTAACTGATTAACCAGAGTTGTGCGCATTCATTTATGCGCAGTAATGTCCTCTCTATTTGGTTTGCCAAATTGTATCAATACCGAACAACTTGTTCCCAAGCGAATTTTCGTTTTCAATTCGCGTGAAATATAAAAGGCTTAAAGTTCAAGTCATCCGTTTTCTGTTGACATCAGAATGCTATCAGTATGGATAAGTGGCAAATTCTGTCCGATTTTCGAACATGGTAGAATTTTTGAGCTTCCGAATCGGTGCAATCACAACGTTTTTTTTTGGGGGGGGGTTAATTGATTCAGAAAATAATTGGAAGCAAGGATAGATATAGCAGACCCTACCCCCACCAACAAAGTTCCAATCGAAATGAAATTGCAATTAGCAGAGCAGTATAGCTAACCCCAAATTGGTACATGCCTCGTTAGAAAGCAGAAACGGGTGTTCACAGCGAGACAATCAAATGAACAATTCAGAAATCAGGATTCAGATAGTGAAAGAGAAACTTCTGGTGTTCAGTTCTGAATATCATTTACAAAACAATGATGATAGCACAGACTAACCATGGGAACAAGAAGGAAGTTTTAAAGAATTAAAAGGACACGTACGCTTAGAATCAGAAAGAGATAAGGTAAAAGGCTTGGAGAATCTAATACTTACAGGACGTACTGAAGGTAGGAGGGGCAGGGTAAAACGGCAAGTAATCTACCTAATGAGTATAGGTAAATGGATGACAGAACGAGGTCAAAGAGGGAGAGTAAAGAGGCAAACCTGACTAAGTTACAAGGGACAGGAAGTTGTGGAGAGTCATAATGGTTCACGATCTAAAGGGAACGATACACAAAAAATATCTTGTTTCCACCTTGGAGAAATTAATAAATGAACATGTATCAAGATCGGCGGAATGCAATTGCAAAAACGAGAATATGACTGCTTCATATCGGTTTTTTTTTTCTTAGTTGCTTTGAATTGGAAATGACGCATGTGTAATGAAAATGACCTCAGGAATGTTTTTTGATATCACTGCATGTATTTAATTAAAAAAATACACCAATAGAATAACTTTGCAATATTTATCATTTGGGGCTTTTAAAAGGTAAATTATCAGAACCATAAATAATCAATATTGATTTTCCTTTCATTAGTAGAGCAAGTTATACCAGAAAAATCGTGAGTAATTCAAAATTTAGTAGCGCTGGGTTTTCAAAAGAAGCCAATTCACTACTTGTAACCCAATATATCAGCTTTTTTCTCTCTCGTCTCTCGTCCGTCTCTCGTCTCTCGTCCGTCTCTCGTCCGTCTCTCGTCTGTCTCTCCGTCTCTCGTCTGTCTCTCGTCCGTCTCTCGTCTGTCTCTCGTCCGTCTCTCTGTCTCTCGTCCGTCTCGTCTGTCTCGTCTCTCGTCTGTCTCTCGTCCGTCGTCTCTCGTCTCTCGTCTCGTCTCTCTCGTCTCTCTCTCTCGTCTCATCCGTCTCTCGTCTCTCCGTCTCTCTCTCTCTCGTCTCTCTCTTTCTCGTCTCTCTCTTCTCTCGTCTCTCGTCTCTCTCTTTCTCTCGTCTCTCTCTTTCTCTCGTCTCTCTCTTTCTCTCGTCTCTCTCTTTCTCTCGTCTCTCTCTTTCTCTCGTCTCTCTCTTTCTCTCGTCTCTCTCTTTCTCTCGTCTCTCTCTCTCTCGTCTCTCTCGTCTCTCTCTCGTCTCTCTCTCGTCGTGTCTCTCTCTCTCTCATCTGTCTCTCTCTCTCTCGTCGTGTCTCTCTCTCTCTCTCGTCGTGTCTCTCTCTCTCTCTCGTCTCTCTCTTCTCTCTCTTTCTCTCGTCTCGTCTCTCCTCTCGTCTCTCTCTCTCTCGTCGTGTCTCTCTCTCTCGTCGTGTCTCTCTCTCTCTCGTGTCTCTCTCTCTCTCGTGTCTCTCTCTCTCCCTTCATGCCCCTTTTTTACTTTTGTACCTAATAACCACTTCTTAGATACACCCACTCATAAAACAATGATACTCATTTCTAACCATTTTTTTCTTTTCTCTACCAGCTAAAAAATAAAAATAAAGGGATTTTTTTTCTGTCTGTGAATTTTTACATCCCTCACAGTCCTCCAAATCTCCAAGACACCTGTTGCATAGTATGGAAAATCCAATATTTTAATGTCTAATATCTCAGCCAACATTTTTGCATGTCTCCATTTTGCAGTGGGTCATAAGTTAGGTTTATTTTAGGAATTATTTATTTTTATTTTCTGTTAGGTCTATAACAGATTTAGAATTTTCTAAAAAGCACATTCTGGTTGAAATTTAAAAAAAAAAAAAAAGAATGGAAATTTTTTGGAAATGATATATGAAAGGTTTAAAAGATTGGCCTGTGAATGAATTCTATATTCTGTTAATAACTCAATATCGGACAATAAAGAATTTTACTGAGCTTAACATGCCTAAATTCTGTTGTTATAAAGTAAGCTCCTTGGCTATAACCAACCTGGCAGATGAAATAAAATTTGTATTCAAAATTTGTAATTAGTCTTCTTCAGTAAATGAGCAGTAGCTTATGTAAGTAGACTAATGGATTTTTTTCTTTCTCTTTTTTTTTCCAGATGGTTACTCGCACGAAGAAGATATTTGTGGGTGGGCTTTCAGCTTCTACGACTGTGGAAGATGTGAGGAACTATTTCAGTCAAATTGGAAAGGTAAATTTTTTTTCTTTCTACTTTTATTTTTCATTGGGTAATTTGCTTTTTAAGCCCCGCGCTAAGTATCTTATAAAAATTTGCCAAATAGTTATATTTAGGTGTAAATTTACATACTTAATTCAAAAATAACAAATTTTGATAAAATCTACTGTTTTAGAGTTATCGACAATAAAATATTGGACTCATTTGTGTTACAGCATGATAGCCATTACTGGGTTTGTTTGCATACATTCGCTACTAATTAGATTTGTGCGGAAAATCACCCTGTTAACCATTTTTTTACTGCTCTTACTTGTCTCTATTACTGTGCAATGGAGTAGTCATTGCATGCACAATCATCAAGACAAGTGAATCTTAATTCTGCAGCAAATATATGCAAACAACGCCAGTAATGGCTGCCACAACATTTATTGTCAATAACTCCAAAATGGTAGATTTTATCAAAATTTCTTTATTATTTTCAAATTAGCATGTACATTTACACCGAAATATAACTATTTTGGAAATTTTTATTACATAATTAGTGCAGAGTTTAAAAAGCAAATTACCTTTTTTCATTAAATAGTTTTTTTTTTTTTTACATTCTAATGCAATGTCCCTTCAGGACATAAGCAATCACAGCACTTCAGATGTTATTTATTTTATCTGTCAATTGCAAAAACTTCTTAGCAAAGTTAGTGGTTTCCTTTTGCTTTTGTTGTCGTTTTGTATTCAGTCATCTTTCTACTATCCCAGTCTACTCTACCAACTAAACAGAAGAGATGGATTCTTCTTTTTGCCAAGGGTGAAAATGAACACAAGATTGGAAATAGAACTCAGTTTACAAATGGAACTTTCCACTTGGATAAGTTACATTACCCACACATCTTACCAGCATCATTCTCATCATGGATTATTATTATTCTGGATCAACATTTTTTTCCTGGCAAGTTCAGTATGTCTCCTCAACATATATTTATGCATGGAGACATTTTCAAAATTGAAATATGCAAAACCTGCATGTAGACCAGTCTTAATTCATCAGCATTTTCAGTCCTCAAAAACATTACATAGAACAATAAAGGACAGGAAGTTGTGGAGAGCCATAATCACCTCAAAATTGACTGAAAATGATGATCAGTTAATCACAAATTTTGAGCCACAATTTGATTTATTTATGTCAGTTAAAAAAAAAAAAAATTCATAATTTTCATTGATATTTGCAGTTTAATACAATCAGAATTGTATTTGTTTTATTCAGAAAGAAAAATATTTAATATGGTTTCAAATAAATGAAAAAGAATGCTGAAAATTCTTGATCTGATCCACTTGCCAAACTCTGATCAAATGACCTCGCTTGTTTTTCTTAAGGGTTTCTTGGTTAGATTAAGACCCATTCTATTACCAACATTGTACATTTTTTTGTTTTTTTTATTAAATAAGGTTTTCGTGTTAAATTTTTTTTCTCGGCTACAACTGACAATGATGGTTAAGATTCTGCAGACCAGATCATTTTCAATGTTTAGAGAAATGACTCAAATTCTATGCCATCTCAAATGGCTAGCTATAATAGGAGATATTTCATATATGCTCTATCCCTGATATTGAGCACTTAGCCAATAAATATAGCATACCTTAAAACTATATTTTTATCATATGTTTTGTGTTTAGGATTGGGTTTCTGGTTCCTTCTAAAGTCTACTTCTGTTATTTACTAATTAAATCTTGACCTCTCCAAGTCTAGTGTTAGCTGTTATCTCCCCTGCATAACCCCAAGATCTTGAATTCTTGCCCTTTCTTATTCCAATACAACACCACACAGTAACCCTCTCTTGGCCCTTGTATTGGTAAACATCAGTAAAAGAAAAAAAAAAAACCCCAAAAAACACAATATACACAAATTTCTTGAAAATGAATGTAGTAGTATTTGAAAGTACTCTGAAGAAAATAATATAAAAGAAGAGTAAACGTGAACTTTGATAAATTTACGGCTAACATAACACAGCTAATTTAGAAACTTGAAAAATTTTAATTAAAAAATTGATTGACAGAGCTTTTCAATATTATTTAACCAAGCCTGTTTGAAAGCATTATTGTTGTCAATATACATCTTACTCAGACATTTTGATTAGGTTGAGAAATTATATATCTACCCTAAAATTGGTGTTTCATTATAAGTGGATTGAGCTGAGAGCTTTTCAACATGCCTGTATATGTAATGGATGTGTGTGCAGCATAGCAGTCATCGATGAGGAATTGGCATGCCAATTTCAAATTTTAGCAGAGGCAGTTCCGTTTGCTTTCTCAAAAATATTTTTTCTTCCTCTCGGCAATGGAAGAAATAACAGGCTAGGCTGACCTCTTTAGCTTTGTGTAGCAAGTAGTCTAAGATAAGTATAATTCTGAATTTAAGCAGGCATCGGGGGGGGGGCACTCTCTCTTTCCCAAGCAATTCACTGAAAAGACTCTGTGGAGAGTGGTCATATCTTAATAACCTTAAGTATCCAACAGGAAAGTTTTGATATTTTTACATCCTATAATATAACTGGTTAAATAAATATGTAACTTAAGAATAACATTCTCCTTTACATAATTTAAAATATCAACTCTAGAAACCATGTGGAAAAGCACAAAAAACTGATTATTTTCTTTACTTGTTAAATAAAATAAATAGTTCTCGGGTCTTTGTATTAAAAAAAAAAAAAAAAAATATAGGCTGAAAATTTGTCTATACCCGAGAGGATTATAAGATAACCTTATAAATGCATGTTTTTAACCAAAAATTTAATCTTTAAATTTTTTTTTTTTTATTTTTTATTTTTTTTTTGTGTGTGTGTGGTGGGGGGGGAGGATAGGGAGAGAATATGATGTAACCTTAAAAGGAAGCACAAGATATAAAAATTGACTGCTGTGATTTCAAAAGGAGACCATTTGAAAAATATAACCATAGTCCTTCATTAAATAAGACAATTTTCAGTTTGTTTTGGTGTTTATACCTTAAAAATTTTAAATATTTAGAACCTTTTCAAATAGACCATATTAATTTAATCTGTAATTTTTTTTTTCTTCATTTAATTTTAGGAATTCTATCTTATCTTCCAGATATCAAACTGTCTTCTGCTTCCTCCTTTATGGGCTTTTCTAGGGGTTGGGATGGATATTGGTTTTCAAGTACAGCCATTTTTTAGGCTTTAACTGGTTCAGTTGATGAAACTTGTGTTTTTCTTTCATTTAAGCCAGTCAAGTAAAAAACGGTTGTTGGGTTCAGAGAATCACAGTGGAGATAGGTTAGGTTTTTAAGGCCAAGGTTTTCTTGCTCTTCTTCTTTTAATTGTTTACTTTTTTTTACTTTTTAGGTTGACAAGGAGAAATTCCTTAAAATTTAATAGGCTATTTATTCTGATAACTGACTTCTTTTCCCTTCTTTTCTTAAAAAAAATGGATGAAATAACTAGAAAATTTTTCTTATAAATAATATAAATCACCAAAAACAATGTTATCTTTTCCATTTTTTTTTTTTTTTTTAATTTCCAATTTCCAAGATGGAGGCTGTAGTTATTTAGGGAAGTCAAGTCAGATGAATAATTTTGATTTTAAAGTTAAATCAGCTTTAATGGCTCAAAATTGGGTTTGAAGAATTTTTAATTTTAAAAATTATGAAAACTTTTTTTTTTTTTTAAATTTTATTTAAAAAAAAAACTTGACAAAATGATAAAAAAATATACCAGTCATCTTCCTAGGCACTTTCAATCAGATTTTCAGGATTGAATGAATAATTTCCAATGGTGATTTTTGTAAACAGATTTGCTCTTCCCTTCATTTGGGAGATTGGCAAAATTCATCTTTACTTCCTTTACCAAGCCATGTTCAGTGTCAAACAAAATTGTGATATTTTATGATTCAGTGATTTATTAAAAAAAAAAAAAAAAAGAAAATTACGTTTTAATATGAAATATATATACTGTAGCAGTTGTCCTAAAATAATCATTAAAAAAAGTAAAAATAAAACTCACAAGTTACCTTAGATATCAAATGATAACAATGATTTTCATTTATTACTTTGTGAAATTTTCAAGACATTTCAATTTGTTGATAATGAGCTGAATTGTGATTGATCTTAAAGTAAAATTTCTCCGTGTTTGAAAGGAAAATACTATTTGTACAATTGTTTTATCTAAAGCTTCTTCTTTAATTCATTTCAACAAAGTTAACAGTAGCTCGCCATCATTTTCATGTTGAAATGGCTAGATGCAACCATTAGTTCTACACTAACCATTTCTTTTTTTTTTTCTCTTGCACTTGCACAATATTTCACTTGGGGTTTTTATTTTTCTAACAAAAGTGTCCTTACTAATGGTTCTTTACTCTCTGTAGATGGTAAAAGTGGCAGTAGAAATAATATTGAGAAATACATCTATAATCTTGGACCATCAGTTAAACTAGAGATCCCAAATTGTTTTTTCATCATCACACACTTTCACATGGAAAAATTTTTCACTAACCACCTGTATAGTAAATATTCAAAAGCATACCATAATTGTTTGATAATTGTTTGATAAAAGTTTGTTACAGGTTCATAAACTGACTTTATGATGTAGTACAAAAAATACCAAAAAGGAAGAAGGTAACAAATAACTCTGATTTATGCGGCGACTGCTGCTACTATATTAAAGAACAAATGAAAGCAAACTTGAACATTGAAAACTATATATATATATATATATATATATATATATATATATAGTTTTATGGTTAAGGTTAGTGTTGCAAATGTTGACAAAAAAGTGAAATGTTTTTTGTTCATAATTATAAAATTAAAAAGAATCTAAACTATTAGCAACTGATAAAAATTTGGCAAATATTTTTTTTGTTCTTATCTTATCTGATTTATATCCCAAAAAATGTTATTTCATCTGAAGATTTATTTCAATGTTAATGACCCTTTTCAAAACTATAAAAAATACCAAAATATTTGTTGTTTGCAGGAATATTTATATCTTATCTCAGAATGTGACACAGTTATTTCATTTAGCCTGCTGTTTTTATATATCCTTTGAATATTTTTTTCAGGTAGCATATATTGAAATACCTTTTTTTTTAATTCTCAAAATCCTATATCACCTGCCAAAATTTCCAATTACCCACCATTTTCTGTTCAGTTGCTCATCACCCAATGATGGGCAATATCACTCAGGCTAGGAAACCCTCAGTTAAACCTTGTTAGAGCCCCTGCCCCCAATAAATAAAACATTTTACAAAAAATATTTCCTTTATGTTCAATCCTATTGAAAAAGAATTTACTGCCAAAAATACGCACTGTTTTTAGTTGTGAATTAAATATGAAAATTTACACTGCAATAACCTCCAAGGTGAGTGTGTGTTTTTTTTTAAGATGAAAGAATTCAAAAGCATATAAAAAACGCATTTAATAAGTAAATATGAGAAAATAATGTCTTCACTTTCTTTTGTTTAGTGAATATCAACAAAATTCTTCTTAGACTCATTCCCACTATAACAACAGGTAATAAAGACTGACAAAGATTAGGAGAATGATGAAAAGGAAGCTGATTGAAATTTTCCCACAGGATTCTTGTTGAAAAAGAGAATATATTTGTGTGTAAATAAGCATGAAATCTAAAGGGTTTTATATATTCTCTATGGAGAAATCTGATTTTGCAGATTTGAAGTAAGAAAGAAAAAAACTTATAATTTTGAAGTCAAAACTAACTTTTTTTTTTTTTTTTTATCCATTGCAATTTTAAATGAAATTGCTTAAAAGCTGAAGTTTTAAATTACCTTGTTTATTTTGATAATGAATTGAGATTAGTCACATACCAGGTTGTTTATATAATTTCATACTAAGCAGAGATTATTATCTTCCAAGGTCACAAGTTTGTATCAAACTTGCTATAGTTGTGATGGGCAATCAATGCTAACCATTGTACTATTCTTAATCCAGCATAAGACTGCAGTAATGAAGTACACTTAATAACGGTCAAACTTATCACTTATTCTCAAATGAGCTTGTTAACCATTACTTTAAGCTTGGTTTGCTGGAATTTATTGATACTGAAGGTGTATGTGTAATAGTTAAACATTTCACCCTAAGTAAGACCATAAAACCTCTAAGGCACAAGAGGTTAATGAGTGTGAAAGAATAAGAAAAAGTCTTTATTAAAGAGTGAGAACAATAAAAGAGGTATCAAGAAGAGAGAAGATAATGATTGACATTGCATTTAAATTTTTGTCTGGAAAACAAGCAACTGGAAGTGTTCCATAGGCAAGAAGTGTGAGGAAAAATTGTTAGCAAAGAACAACTATCTATGAAAGTGTGTGATATATATCACACAAACACTTAGTGGATGTATGAAACTGCTGATAGTAAAACAGATCTTTTCTCTCTCTCTCTCTCTCTCTATATATATATATATATATATATATATATATATATATATATATACACACACATTGTGTATTTGGGCAGCAATTCCTTTCCTGCAAGTTTCATTAAAGGCAACTTAAAAGGTACTGTGATTAAACTTTTTATTCAATTTTTCTTGTGTTCATATAAGTGTTTTCTTTTCTGGACATAAATTGTGTAAAAACTGTGCAAATTTATGCAAGCACTTTCAACTATTCTATTAGCCATTATTAAAAAAAAAAAAAATCTCATTGGAAGTGCTTGGATATATAGAACATTTGGACAGTTTTTACATGCTTTGTCCAGAAAAGAAAACACTTATACGAACAAAAGAAAAATTTAATAAAAAGCTTAATCGCAGTACCTTGTCAGTTGTCTTAAATGAAACCTGTATAAGAGAGAGAGAGCAGTGTTCATAATGAGAACAAGAAACTTGCTATCATATAGCATTGAATTTAAATAAAGTAGTGCTTCAGAGCCGTCTTTGTGTGTTATTTACTCCAGCCCAGGAAGTTTACTACTGTGCACCTGAAGATCACCTATCTTGAAACTGGCAGTTAATCTTACTTTTTTAATTTGTTTCTTTCCTACTGATATATATGAGCTGTGAGAAATTTGAAATTTATAGATTACCACAATAAGAATTAAACAGCAATAGGTAATAAAGTAGACCCCTTGTAATAATTATTTGCCTTTTCATTTCAAGGAAACACTTCATGGTTTTTCTTTGGTATATCCAAATTGCAAATAGCATTACTTTAGTACTCTGGGCCATTATTAACCCATATTCTCCTGGAGTCCGTTTAAACTGACTTTTCAGGGTTTTTTTTTTTTCCTTCCACATATATCTAAACTATAATTTTGGAAAATAAAAATTTTACTGAAATATGTTGGAAAATTTGAACGTTTTCATCTGAAATCATAAAAATATAAACTTTGACTAACAAAAATTGTCAGTTTAAACTAACATCTGGGGGATATGTGTTCAGTAAAATTTAGGAATTGTCTATTTTTGGGATCCACTGTAGTTAACTGAAATTATGGGTAAGATGATGGGAACTATTGTATATATAAAGGTGCATCAAGAAGTTTGTAGCTTGATACATAGTGAACTGAATTTTGATCTGAAATTTTCATTGTATAATAGTTAATTAGGAAATATTAACCACTAAATTAAGTGCATCAATAAGGGAGTTTGTTGAACAATATTTAAGATAAAGTAGAAAACATAAAACCACAATAACCTGGAGGGCTTTGTTTTCCTACTTGTACAAAATGACTCAGCTAGATGACATGTGTGACATAATAGGAAAAGTGGTGGTGTAGCTGTGGCACTGATAAAAGGATAGTATGGTGATTTTTAAACTGTAATTGTTATTGAGAATATAGTCATTAAATCACCTATCACCCGCTCCTCCTTGGTCTTTTCAAGAATAGAGATTTATCCTTTTTTAAGATCAGGTTTCCAATTCTTTCCCTTCTCTTTCACTCCCAGTAACTCTGTTTTAGTGGCATTATTGCCTTGCTTGGTGTGAATTGATTAAACAAAAGAAAACAAAAAACGTTTAATCTAATTAAAATGTCAGTTTACTTGCGTCATATTTTCTATACAGGAGTTCTGATATCACAAAGTCATGTACATTAACCTTTTCGATTCTAATGGGTTTCAGTTAATTTTACCCCATTAAAGTGGTACAATTAATTAAAACTTGATCTGATACTCTCTAGTGGCAGAGTTTTTCCCCTCCCTTTTTTTAGTATCAGTTGAAGTAAATTTTTAAAAGTTATTTCAAGACAAGACCAAATTTCTGGAATGTTTGGATTATAGTTCTTCAGTTTAGAATTATAAAACATGACTCATTATTTATATTTGGACTAATATCCTCATCTTTGCAATTATTGTATCATTTTGTCCAATGTGACGTTCACCATTCTTCAGGTGTCTGCCAAACTGGGTAACTTTCAAAGAACTTTGAACTGAACCCTTTATTTAATTCATGAGGATAGCTTGTTCTCATTCCGCTATCCATGACTAAGGATTATCTCATGTTGGTTTGTGAATTTGGTGACATAGTCTTTGAGAGTTCACACTGGGATGGATAATAAATAGACTCTGTGGAAATAAGGCCAGTAATATCTGAGCAGTAATAAAGTAGCAGAGCAGAGTTTGTATTCCAGTCGATTTTGTTGCATTCACTTGTACGCAAATATCTTTGGGAAAAGGTATGAATTCCTCTCTACTCACTCCAGCTATGGGTTAGATAACAGGACAGCCG